>CM074950.1:27380949-27403548 GCA_037577455.1 Pangasius macronema
CTCTCTCTCTCTCTCTCTCTCTCTCTCTCTCTCTCTCTCTCTCTCTCTCTCTCTCTCTCTCTCTCTCTCTCTGTCACACTCTCTCTCTCTCGCTCTGTCTCTCTCTCTCTCTCTCTCTCTCTGTCTCTCTCTCTCTCTCGCTCTGTCTCTCTCTCTCTCTCTGTCACACTCTCTGGTCTGAAGATAAATCAATATTGGCATTTTCCGTTTGTAGCATTAAGGGCATTGATTCATGTTTATTATCTTCACATCAGTGATTTACATCAAATAAATATTTTAAGAAACTTTAAATGACCTGGTTTAATAAAAAATCAGCTGGTTTTTATTTTATTTTTCTTTATATTTCTTTTAACTCTAAGAATGACATTTTTGCCTGGACAGTAAGTGACCTAGCGAACGTGGCATGTCCTGTCGTGCTGCAGTGAAGAAAACGTTCATCATGTTGAAAGCTTTCACCTTCACAGGAGGAGAGATGTTCAGCTCTAAGCCTTGGTCATGTGATGTGCAGCAGTGGAGTAGAGATGATAGCAGTGATGATAAAACAGAGCTGCAGATAATTTAAGGTCAAGCAGAAGAACAAGAAGCTGCACATGTGATGATCCATTAGAGAAGAATATTAGACGGAGCATTTGAGATACGCTCGTGCAGAAACAGAGATCCCTGCTGTGGGGGATAATTGTCTGTGTGAGAATCTGTTTCATTCCTAATGATCCGGTAAATTTGAGTCCCTGATGCTGAAGCTTCACTCCAAACGTGTTCTATCACCCGGGTGGCGATGGATCGGTTAACAAGCCAACCTGCTAGCTCCTCTAGTTGAATATTAGTTACTGCTGATGCTACATCCAGGTCTCGCGTTACCTCTCTGCATTGTGCTGTGATGAGGCCACAGGTAGTGTGACACACATTCTCCTCCAAACTCTGAAAATCCATCACACTTTAGTGTTGGGAGTGGCAGGGTAATAAAATAGCAGCTGATGATGATAGGATGACATTCTGAGCAGAAGCGGACTGCACACAGAGAGACAGGCTCGCCCACATGACCTGCCAAACATAAACATGTCTCGGAGACGGGGACACTGATGAAACTGTGTCAGCACAGGGTCAGAAATTTACAGCTCACACAGCTGAAGCAGAGTGGATCCAGCAGGACTATATTTCTTAATTCCCTTCATTGTCCTCCAATAATGATGGCGCTGTTCCTCAGCACTCCATCAGCGCTTAACACCCTCACGTGCAACCTGAACACCGCTGACCTTATCACTCTGCAGTAAGCAACAGAATTCAGTGCCTAGTGTAGTGTTACAACCTGGTACTAGTTAGCATAGTTATTTACAAATAAAGAAATGTTGTGATTAAATTCGTGTTCATCCCTGTTGCTGTGAAAGCCCTGAATTAGTTCTCTATAACCTCATCCCCCTGAGCACACCCTCCCACTGTGAAGCAGGGTGGTGGTAGCGTCATGTTCAGAGTTATCCTTGTCCTCTTGGCTATTTCTATGACTAATCCCCACTTATTGACGTTTGGTAGATGGTATATTTTTTATAACAGATTTAATGTCATTCTGCTTGATGTTATCTGACTGATAGTTTCCCTGTCCCAGACTTCGTCCCAGACTTGTTTCGATCGTGCCTTGATCTCCATGATGCTGTGTGCTTAGGTATGTTCTCTAGCAAACTCTGGATTCTTTCAGAAACGAGTGAAGTGTACTGAGTATAGACTCTTTTAACTCACTTTAATTACATACAGCTCAACTCTGTTCAGCGAATCGCTTGAATTCTGATAGCAACTGATTGTCCCAGAGCTAATTTAGGGGTTTCACAGGAATGGGAGTGAATACTTTTGCAATCAACCTTTTATGTTGTTTTATTTGTAAATAATTTTGCAAACTATATAGATTCTCCACCACTCCAATATTACGGGATGGTTTTTTTTTTTTTGTAGATTCATGACATATAATCCCAATTAAGTCCATTTTATTACCTGACTGGTGCGTCTATACACATTTAGTTATAGATCATATACGACAGGATGAAATTAAGGTTATAAATTTTTTTTGTGTCACAGTAAATGAGAACTAATTGCAGCTCAGAACTAAAGTTCTGAGTGAGGAACTGAAGACACATCAGACCATATGCACCGCAGGATTACTCCGAGGAATCACTCGAGACAAATCTAATTTACATAGAATTGAATAAATCACAATCCAGCTGTCAACAGTAAGACCGTTTGGACAGAGAGTAGGACAGGATGGACAGAGTGAGACAGAGAGTAAGACAGTTTGGACAGAGAGTAAGGCAGTTTGGTCAGAGTGAGACAGAGAGTAAGACAGTTTGGACAGAGAGTAAGACAGTTTGGACAGTTTGAGACAGAGAGTAAGACAGNNNTTTGAGACAGAGAGTAAGACAGTTTGGACAGAGTGAGACAGAGAGTAAGACAGTTTGGACAGAGTGAGACAGAGAGTAAGACAGTTTGGACAGAGAGTAAGACAGTTTGGACAGTTTGAGACAGAGAGTAAGACAGTTTGGACAGAGTGAGACAGAGAGTAAGACAGTTTGGACAGAGTGAGACAGAGAGTGAGACAGTTTGGACAGAGAGTAAGACAGTTTGGACAGAGTGAGACAGGGAGTTAGACAGTTTGGACAGAGAGTAAGACAGTTTGGACAGAGTGAGACAGGGAGTAAGACAGTTTGGACAGAGAGTAAGACAGTTTGGACAGAGTGAGACAGAGAGTAAGATAGTTTGGACAGAGTGAGACAGGGAGTAAGACAGTTTGAGACAGAGAGTAAGACAGTTTGGACAGAGTGAGACAGAGAGTGAGACAGAGAGTGAGACAGAGAGTGAGACAGAGCGCTTACCGGGTGAATGGGGAGGAGGCATACACATCAGCACTACTCCCTGACCTTCTCTGACAGACACGCCTCCTCTCGCTCGCCCGCTGAAAGCACTGAGATCTGTGAGCACACACACACACACACACACACACACACACACACACACACACACACACACACACACACACAGGGAGTTAGAATGACTGGCTGTGGTTCAGAGGACGAAGCTGACCTGCAGATTAAAGGCCGAGTGCTGTGTTTGGGAGAATGTGCTGCTCAGATTTACGGCCCGTGTCCTCAGCAGCTCGGCTCCGAGGGGAACCGGGTTCTAAAGCGGCCTCCAGTGAAGACTGAGTGGTGTTTAAAGCAGTTACACTCATCCAAACCCATTAACACCTTGAGACCTAGATAATTATAGTGTTGATATGTGGAAGCATCACTATCTCTCTGTCTCTCTCTGTCTCTCTCTGTCTCTCTCTGTCTCTCTCTCACTCTGAGATCACTTTGAGGAAAATGGCCCTGACTCTGAACGCTGTCTCTTCATCTTTTCAGCTCTTTATTATTATTATTATTATTATTATTATTATTATTATTATTAAGCTGGAAAATCTGACACATGCTGCATGTTAACAAGAATGCATAGATAGATAGATAGATAGATAGATAGATAGATAGATAGATAGATAGACATTCTTTATGAAGCCTGAGTTTTTTTCTTTACCTTGAAGAGCTCTTGTGAGACGCATCTCTACTGATACACACTAATCACTAATTATACCACAGACCGAGAGAGAGAGAGAGAGCGAGCGAGAGAGAGAGAGAGAGAGCGAGAGAGAGAGAGAGAGAGAGAGAGAGAGAGAGAGAGAGAGAGAGAGAGAGAGAGAGAGAGAGAGAGAGAGAGAGAGATGTATTAAAACATTATTAGAGGATTATATTGCTCATATATTTTATATTTTCAAACTGACATTAGTAAATAATTTCCACATTTTTTATTCTGTGCATATAAACAGCTGTATAATGTCCTGATCAGGCCTCCGTACCGCTCGCATGAACCGGTCACTGACTGATCACGATCCCCTGTTTCTGATCAACACGAGACGAGCAGTTACCCCACTGATCTAAATCCAGATACACTAATCACATATGTAAATGCATTTGGAATGATCACGATTCATTTGATACACATCATCTTATGTAAATACAGAGTCAGTGGAACAGACCGGAACATTTCAGATTCACATTCACACATGTCCTAAAACACTCCGCATCCATCAGCACTCAGGTCCAGCCGGTCAGTGAAGTGTTTGTAAAGGTCAGCTGTGACACTGTTTGAGTAAACACACACTCCACGTTTTCACTAAGAGGAAAGCAAATGTTAAACACCAGAACAAGCAAGTAAAATTTCTTTCATCTTCTTCCAAATTCACAAGTCACTACAGAATCACTCACCTTCATGCAATTTCTCTGCTGTAGATCAAACACAACACCGATATCTCCTTAACACCAGACACACATCAGTCAGAGTGAACACACACACACACACACACACACACACACACACACACACACACACACACACACACACACACACCTAAAAAAAGCTTTATTTCTCCACTCTCCAGCTAGCAGATGTGGAGACCTTTAATCCGAGCACTGTGAACTGATGGAGAAAGCAGGAGGTGTATGTGTCACACTTTTCACACAGTTTCCACACGTCTGTAGGTGGTATTTGATTTTTCTCTTCCACACTAATATGAAGACATTTTAATTCTGCAGTGAAGTGATGTAACACAGCGGGAGTCCATGACCAAGCGCCGAACAGGGGGCGGCTTTTACAAAACACACCCACATCTACAG
This sequence comes from Pangasius macronema, assembly GCA_037577455.1. NCBI lineage: Eukaryota > Metazoa > Chordata > Actinopteri > Siluriformes > Pangasiidae > Pangasius > Pangasius macronema. The sequence continues at coordinate 27,385,638 of CM074950.1, forward strand.
TGTTTCAGTCTCGCCTCCTGCTTTTTCTGCCTTTATGTCATTCTACCATTTTCTCTCTCCATTTCTCTCTCTCTCTGTCTGTTGCTATGTTTCTATCACTATTTCTCCATATTTTATTATTTTTTTTTTTGTTTATGAAATAATTGTCGTTGTTATTCAGATTTTTGGAATCACCACATTGTCTCTTGGATTTCATTCACCGTACATGAAGAGCGTTTTGCATGTCGTCCGTTCCGTGTCTTCTCCTTCCCTGCTCTCTTTATAAAAACCACAACACAATCAGATTTCCGCTCTTACAGCTAGAAATCGCTTAACAATCGCTGCTGTTGAGGCAAACAATTCAAAGCATTAAGAGGAAACAGGAAGAAAAGCCTGAGGTCATCGCAAATAAATAACAACTGAACTGTGTGTAAATTAGAGCGCTGTTGGTGTTGAGGATAAAATGCCGTGTCAGAGGAACAGTGCAGTCTGAGGCACATCGCCTCCGATCCAATCAGCAGGAACACAGAGTAATCAGATAGAGAGCGCAGGAAGCTTTTGGTTGGTTTGTAAGACATTCCTTCCTGTGAGAGAAGTTTTTCAGCTTAAATGCGAACATGTGCATCCTGACCGAGTTCAGCTAGAAGGCTGATTGAGACTAGAAAGATATAACGGTAAAGTTTATGGGTTTTATTTGGTAGATGTTAGTGACGGTTTGTTGCTACAGGATAATAATTTGTTTCTGGTACACAAAGCGCGATCCTAAACTGCATTATCTCGTATTTTCATTATGTCTAATTAAAAAAAAAACTAATTTTCTGTTACTTCCTATAAAGTTGTGACTTGGCCTTGACATGATGTGACATGATGTGGTGGCACTGGAGGCGGAGCTTATTTCACAACCTCACTGTCCAAACACACTTTATACTGTTCTATCTGACACAAACACACTCGAAACACACACGAGTGAGACATTCACAAAAATCATGCCTCTGAAGTGTGTACAGTTTTAGAAGGTAGGTAGAGAAGCGGTGTTGTTTTGTAGAAATGTTTCACACCAACTTCATTAATACTTTCAGCAGTTCGTCATGCTGTGAGTAGCTGCGTTGCTCTGTATTGTTATTAGCTCATAACGTCTGCTGATAACTCGCAGCTTTCCTCAGAATTAAGTTCCTTTGCTTTCGTCATTAGTGTCTCAGGTTTTAGTCTTTGATCCCGATCTTGAGTCTATCACTAATTTCCACATCCTCAGGATGAACTCTACAGATCAGCGTGTACTCAGGAATTACCATGAGCTTGTTCAAAAATAATATTACACTTTGGCACAAAATATCTACTAAGTTTGTGAGCGCAGTGTCAGAGGTGATGAAACGCCCCAAAGCTAAAGATGTAAAGAAGTGCTCTTCTGTCAGGCCCAAGCAATATATCAAAGTGCTTCAACATCGGCGTGTTCGGCTTTCAACTCGCAATACTTCACAATCACGGCTTCCACTCAGGCTTTGAAAGGTTTAGTTAATCAACAGCTGGAAACTTCTTCATGTTTGTAGTCAGTTGTGTTTTCGCTGCTTCAGAGGTTTAATAAACAGGAAAATGGGGCAAAAGCTTCTTAAATTACTCAACACTCGTCTCACACGGCTGCTGCTCGAGGTAAAAAACGGTGCTTTTAAAATGACATCTCATCACAACATGTTCAAAAAGACTGAAACCTTTGCTAAATAAACGTCTACAAACAAAATTCAAAGACTTGCTAATGTAGTTTTTCTGAAGTCACAAACACAACCACCTTTAGAAGACCATGACTGGCACACACAGTTACTATCTTCTAGCAGAAATGAAATAGCACCGAGCGTGGCTGACGGCTGACCCGCATGTGATTACGTCAAAGTGTTCAAGGTGGAGAACTGGAGTTCACTGGAGAACTTCCTCCTGTTCACCCGCTCCGTCAGTGAAGGACACGGGGAGAAGTGTGTAATGTGTTTTCTGAAGGGGTCGAGCTCCTCTAACAAGCTGTCAAGAGATAATAACAATAAAGCTTTTAAATAATTGAAAGCTTCTAAAGCGTCTTGTCATGGAGTTTGTTATTGATTTATCAGTCCCTGTCATTGGCTCTTCTTCATTCCCCATATCAGTGTTGAATCCTCGACCCCTCACTTCCTCCATGACATATGAATCATAGACAATCAATGGAGCCTTCTGTAGTCTAAATGGGAAAATAGATTTTCTTTTGTTGTTGCTAAGAGGAGACTGAAGAAATGAAATAAATAAAGTTTCCACAGACAGCTGAAGTTTTTTAAATGGAGGACACAAGGCTATGTGACTAAATGTTTTTTGTTTTTTCTGCCATTTCCATTTTTTTCCTAGAATCAGAGTGAAAATAAACAGCACCAGTAAAATGACAGAATTTTATTGAGATGTTAAAAGTGAGGATTAGTGAAAAAAATCCATAAATAAAAGTTAGGATAGAGATTAAAACCTGTTGACGTGTTTTTCTTTAGTTTTTTTCCTTCTTCCTCGTTTGGCTCTCTCGTTTACTCCAGAGTGTTCAGCTCACATCGTAACATGAGACACAACTACAGGAATCGATATTCATCTGTCCTCAACAATATGGAGGAAAAGAGAGAGAAGAGTAATAGGAGATAAGGCTCAAGTCGATTCAAGTTGATGCTTTTCTCATTTGGGTAATCATCTGTCTGGATCTGACTGTGTGTAATTAAGACAGAAGATTTTTGTTGTTGTTTTTCAAGGAAAAAATTTCTCGGTTCAGTGATTTCACTCGGGATGCAGAGATGCTGAGACAGTTTGGAGAATAAACACACAGAAGCTCCCAGAAGTTTTCTTCTATAATCCTGGCTGTGTAGAATCTTGGTGTTTCATATTAATATCCTCTTAGTGTTCCTCCTGGATGAAATACGCTCTCCTCTCCTCACGTCCATTTCCAGGTCACTTTCTGGGCTCTGTAAACCCCCACGGTTCTTCCTCCTCAAGTCCAAATTGATCCATTCTCCAGTTGGGCGAATGTTTCTGAGCCCCCTGATGTCTCTGGTGTTGATGGACAGTGGTAGGAGAAATGTGAAGAAGAACCCCATGCTGATATCTCCAGCTCTGCTTTCTCTCTGATGCTCTTTACTTTAGTCACATCCTGCTACTTGTCTGCAGATACAGGAGAGGATTTCACAAGGGAGCCAGATTAGGAGAGTCCCTTCTTCATGGAGGCTTCAAAGCCTGGCCTGCAAACTAGCATGAGCCTAGGAGATCAGCTTTTCATGTCAAAACAGCCTACAGACACCCTAAAGATCAACGAGATTACTGTGGATGGTATCACTTAAAAACCATGAAGATGGCTTTGGACTTCAATTGATATGAACAGTTTTGCTACGATGTCTTTAGGATTCCCACAAGCAGTTTTGCACTCAAGTCATAACTTCAATAAAACAGACTTCATGTGAAAACTGTGATGAATTTCCTGGTTACACAGCTGCACTATTTGTCCGTGTGGTACACAGTTACAGAGGGAATGATTTATAATCGCACTCTCCATCACCCAGATGAGGACGGGTTCCTTCTGAGTCTGGTTCCTCTCAAGGTTTCTTCCTCAGATCGTCTCAGGGAGTTTTTCCTCACCACCGTCACCTCTGACTCACTCATTAGGGATACATTTATAAATTTAAAATTTATATCCTAAATTTATATATTTCTGTGCTTTGTGACAATATCCATTGTTAAACACGCTATACAAATAAAATTGAATCGAACTGAAAAACAAAAAGGGGTTCAATAAGGACAGAAACAATCCACAGACTGCAGGAAGAATACTAAAACCCTGCACTCTTTGTTTTCTTCTTCTTTTCCCCCAAAGTCCAAAGATTTAGAGTGGTGGATCCTCCATCCATTACATCTGAAATTATGGAGCAGAAGATACTAAAGAACATCTACAGCTCTGTTACAGATACGTAAACTGACCAACATTTTATTTGACCTCCTTTCATTGGCATTTGGTCTTCCATTTATCAAAGTTATTTCTGCGTTTTCCATAAAACTCTTAATTATGTCACAGCCACAGAGGCTCTGATCTCCTGTTTAGTATGGATGAAGCATCTAATCAGACGTGAAAGATTTCCCCACACAAAAAAGATGAAAAGATCCCTGAGCTTCCAACAGGGTGATAAATGGTCACCATACGTTATGCACAACGGTCCCTGCTGCAGGAGACTTTCCTTTGTCTCACTGACAGGCTGCTAACATTCCTGCCAAGGAGAGAACCACAAGGTTAAAACCAGAGATGCCTCCAAAACTGGAACAGGGCATTCATGGAAAATCTTGGCAAAGCAGCAAGGTCTGGTTTTGTTTGGGAAGCAATTTCGAAAAAAAAAAAACCCTGAAAACACATTGAATAAAGCACACTTGAAACATGTTCATGTATAAAACCTCAAGCCTTTCAGCACAGTTTCAGCACAGGCTGATTTTAAAAGTCCAATAAAACCCAAAAGTAGCAGAAGGAACCTCAGTGCTGGCAGCAGAATGATAAAAGGTGGACTGAGATAGCAAACTCATAAAAAGCCTTCAGGGAAATCAGTCGGCTGTGAGATCAGTGGTGTCCGTTTCTGCAGAGAGAGAAAAAAATACTGCAGTCTGTGACTCGGCTCCTGAAATACATTTTCTACCTCTTCGCCTGGAAGAATGTGTTGCATCAACTGCACCATGTTCATCCAAAAAGTTTAGGAAACAGTGAAGTGACGCTTTGTGTAGATGTGCCAGTAAGACCTTTAAGGCTGCTGCTCCAGGGAAAACAGCAAAGAAAACTATCCGTGTGTTTTCACTGAGCTTTGTGCCTCTGGACCTCTGCTCCTTGGCTTGTGCTGATGTTTTGAAGCAAAGCCTGAAGGATTACTGTGGGAATAAATGTGCTTTCTGTTCGAGCTTGCCAAGGAGCCACAGCACTCAGGGAACTAATAGGTATGATTGTCAGGCCTGTTCTTACGAATGCATCCAAGAAACCCTGGCACTGCCAGCAACCTCACTGCATGTCCCCATGGGAATGACCTCATGCAGTTAAAATTAAGCAGATCTAAAGAGCAAGGCGTGAAAATGTTCACGTTAAAGAAATACTAATCTGTGACACAGTGTGTACCTGAGCTGCAGTGTGTGATGCAGGACGCAGCGTTTAGCACCAAAGCTATATCCTCTTCCTGTCCTATTTCAGCACTTCAGTCTTTTTCAGCATGGAACCTAACAGCGCTACCCTTAACACTTTCTTTCAGGAGCTAAATTAGACAAACAGCTCATATCTGCATCTGCGCTGATGTACATTTCTATCTGTCTATCTTTCATAGTGCAGAATGATTTACAGTGCGTTACTCACAGGCGAACTGCAGGAAGGCTTCCCGGCTCAGGACAGCGCCGATGCTGTTCTCGGCTCTGCACTGGTACTTCCCGAAATCCGTGGCCTCGCTGGCATTTATTATTATCAAGTTCCCATCAATCAAACGGTAGCGTGAGTCCACCTCAGTGTCAACATCTGTTCCATTGATCAGCCAACTGTAAATGCAGAAGTGTGAATTAGAGAAAGAAAACAGCACAACTGAAATGAAATACTGAAAACCTATCGTTATATTTTATTTAAAATTATGCTTTTTTTCACTTCACTGATGCTAAACACTTTGCTACTGCTCGAAACTGAACAGCCTGATAGGAAATGGTGCATTATGCATTAGGAGGCTAGACAGTGATATTGATCTAAATTATGAGCCATGATTAAATTGTATCAGTGTCTGGCAGTTCGGTCAAATGCCATAGACTGAATCAATTAGCTTGAGCAGCCTTACTTTCATGCTACAGTCTGTGATTCATCCAACAGATCAACCATTTGTGAAGTACAATCACTCACCAAAGCTCTAATTCATCCCATCAAAACCCCTCGCAAAATACAGAACATTATAAGCTCAACATCTAAAGCAGGGCTCAGCAAACCAAATTCAAACACTAAACCGCTAATTATTTATACAAATAATAATTTAACCCAAAAGATAAGAAATAAATCCTTCATGCCAAGTTAAACCTGTGCAGTTTGTCTGCTGATCTAAATATAAAATCTGTAGAAGTCTTAGTTTTGAAAGTAAACACAGAATAAAACGAATGTTATTTATTGCCCAGTATAATCGTGTCTTACCTATGTTAATGAGGTCACTGTACCTGTATGTAGGAGCAGGATTTCCTCTCGCTTCACAGTTCATGATAACTTTCTTATCATCCGAGTCCAGAGAGAAGATGGCGTCGTCCGGCTCCTGGATGAACACAGGCCCGAATTCTTCACTTTCTAGAGAGATGGCACGAAATCATTCTTTACCGACAGCTCAAATTTCGCATATAAAATCCTACAGTATGTTATTAACAGAGAGGAAAGATGCCACACTTTCACATTACACCAGCANCCTGCTGCATCCACACTGCCAAAAATAATCACTCAGAATTCTGCGAGGTTTCTCACTCTGTAACCCTGCAGTGACCCAGCTACATTTTCTGGCAAAAAAATCTTTCCAATTATAGTTGTTTTGGGAAAACGCCATATTTTAGTTTCACAAGTTTAAAATTAATGAGTCTCATTTATCATCTTTTAGTAAAGTCGTGTGTAAATGGTTTGAACGACAAATTCCAGACAAAGCAATTCAAAAGTTTCTGATTTTCTTTCTATTCCCATGTGTATGCTGGTAAACGCCAATCAGCCATAAATTACCACTGAGAGAGCTGATTATCATTTAGCCACGCCCAAAACCTCCACAGAAAGCAAAGCACAAAAAGAGCTGAAAATGACATTATGACAACTAAACGGTGAAAGAGTGCCTCGTCCAGTAATGCAGCTCAGCCACTGCAGCGTTGAAGCTACCACAGACACACATTAATCTACCTCCTTTCATAGGGTGCCATTACTTGTGTCCAAATTGAATGGCTATTCTTATTTGTCTTAATTTATGGATTTATTTTGTATTTGCAATCTTTCAAGTCATTAATGTGAATATGAGATATGAAAATATGTTTGTTTGAGAGTATTCAGTGCAGGATGAAGTCCCACAAGGTTCTGTACTAGCTTCTCTATTTTCTTTCTTTATATTCAACGCGTTTGAAGACTACACTGATTACATATGATTACATTCCTCCATTCTGACAGGTACAGCAGCACTGCTATGTAAAGTCACAGACGAGATTAGCGCTGTACAGATTAAGGTTAAGGTTCTGGGTGAAGTTTCTGTAAACAGAGTGTGTATGAAATCTGCTGGAGTGCACATGCCTGGCCTCAGTGCTGAGATTCTTATGATATTGTATATTTCCTGTAGGAATCCCTCGTGCTTTCTAACTCCTGCAAGCTGAAATGCCCGGGGCAATTTTGTTGTAAATGCTGTTATGCAGTTACATTGTGCTTATCCATTCAGCTTCTACTGAATGGAAGGGAACATTAGGTAAGAAACAGATAAGAGTAGAGCTGCAGTAACCAGACAGACAGAGAGAGAGAGAGAGAGAGAGAGAGAGAGAGAGAGAGAGAATATCTTTGCTTTGTCATTTATGCCAGCTCTAGGAATTAGATACCTAAACTCTCTCTGTATATTATTTAAGCCCTGAGCTGCATGCATAATGGATCTCCAGCTACACGTCCTCTGCGGCTGTCATCATCCCGACCTCTAGCACATCCTGAATCGTCAGACAGAACCTTACCGAAAATCTCTTCTCTCCAAACCATCAGCATTCCCAAAGAGAAAAATACTGCATGAGAGTGATTACTGATAGAAATGCAGAAATGGAGTACGAAGTATTTGTATACTCTGTTCCAATATACTGTAGGTTCTAGGAATGGGTTTATGTGTGTGTGTGTGTGTGTGTGTGTGTGTGTGTGTGTGTGTGTGTGTATACATTCTAAAGTTTCTGAGCAGGTAAAAGAAAGAGATGAAAGGCCGTGACATTTATTGTTAGACATATTAATGCCTGAAGGAGCAATGAAGAAAAGACACAGCATTTGATTGCGCTTGCTCAGCACCTAGCGTACATGATCAATTTTTGCAATTAGTGCTTTTGTTTGCTAAGCACTGCTAAACAAAATGGGGTTTTCGAGTGAGCGGTTGCACATCTCTCCAGTCTAAACAGTTGAATGTGCACTTGTGACTGAGTCATGGCCCGACAGATTAAAGTTTATGAAAACTCCCACACTTTCTGCTGACTCTCTCACTTCTACTCCACACTTTCACTCACTATCCACTTCCTTTATAAATAATGATATCGGTATAGCTGGCACTCTTCCATGCGATCTAGCACCATGTCCAACAACAGAAACACTATTACTATATACGCCATTATCTAAATGCTCCTAAACTGGTCATGTAAGCTTCACATATACAGATCCTCTGACTGAAATACTCAGCTGTAGGGCCGATATGAGGATCTTAAGTTGTGACGATTAAAATGTCTCCATGATTTGTTTTAACAGAGATCACGTGTACTGTGCTACTAAACACATTTTGTCCACTGCACTGAAAATGCTCCTACATGGCAAGTTGTGTTATGAACCAGACTTAGTCTATTCCCAGACCAGCTCACGCTCTCTCTGACACGAACAAACCAATAATAACCAAGAGTAGGCGAGACTGGCACATCAAGGAAACATGACAAATGTGTTTAACCATCAAGAAATAAGGCCCCCGAAAGAGTGTGCTAAAATCCAGATAACACAGAGAGTGCACGCGAACAGCACCGCAGCCAGAAACAGCGCTCAAGTAAACAAACAGGTCTGAAAAAGTCACCGCTTATGACAAAATACTGGAGAGACGTCACTGCCGTTACACTTTACCCGGCTGAGAATGCAGTAATAGCCCTACATCTGAAGTAAAAACAGTCGATCCTTGTTATGACAGATTCCTATATATATATATATTTTATATTTTTCTGCCATTTCTTAGCTGTAATGCTGACAGAAGTGTTTCATCAACAGGGGAATTAGTTTGTTTGCTGAATTCAAATAGTCTTAACAAACAACATTAAAAAATGTGATAAAATCGTGGATCATAAGCCAGCCTGAAAAAATCATGATATGATACTTTTGCCAGATTGATCACCTCTACTCCGTCAGCCTCGTGCCTCTGAGATGTAAGACGTAAAATCCCTCATTCGGCTTGGCGAGCATTTCTGCTTGGATTATTTCCACAGCCACACAAATCACGCGCCAAAAACCTGCTTGACTGTGATATCTGCTTCTGATGTTCTGCATATAAGAGCAGATCGAGCTCTCATTTCTCATTTAGCACAAATAAAATCATCATTATTATTATTATTATTATTATTATTATTATTATTATTATTGATCCTTTACAGAAATAACAAAATAAACTGCCCACAGGTCCTGGTCACCGGATGATGCTGCATCGTGAGGTAAATGAGTCCTGGATTAACATACAGAGTTTATTTTTACAGTCTCACAATGGCATAAATTTATTCATTTATCTTCAGGAAGCGTTGTATCCTTTACTCTTTACTTCATCAGGATCTAAGTGAGGATTAAAGCACAAAGAGATGTGGTATTATCAGAGTTTTCCCTCTTCCATTTTTTTTTTTTATTTTTATTTTGTATCTCCACAGCAGCACAATGTCTAGAACATTCTGACCTTCCTCAAGCACTCGGTCAGGGAAGGATGCAAAATAAAATAGCCCTCGAGCTGCAGGTTTCCACGTCATACTCTGCCAGTCCTTTAACTCCTCTACACCCATATAAAGTAATGATTTATAATCGCACTGTCCGGTGTCACACAGATGAGGATGGGTTCCCTTATGATTCTGGTTCTTCTCAAGGTTTCTTCCTCATGCTGCCTCTGGGAGATTTTGCTCTCACTAACAATCCCTGTGATTAAAGAAAATTACTACAATCTGCTTATGTCATCAATCAGCGTGATCCAGAAGTCAGCTCATGCAGAAAACAGGTTCACATAAACACACACATTCTCACAGTGAGCTGGAGGTAATGAGGTTTCCTTTACTTTTCTCCGTCGCTGCTGTATTTATAGCTGTCCCGTGAGTTTGGTGTCCTCCTTGTGAGAGCAAAATTATGCCATAAATTGTTAACAAATTTATGCCAGATTAACACAATGCACAGTCCATAATGCTCTTGATGTTGGCTTGTTTATGGCCTGGTAGTGGTGAGTGATATTATTGCAGGCGGATCAGACACCGGCACAGAGGGTTAACACTACGACATTTCTGCTGTTCATCATTTTGCTCCAGTGAGCAATAAATTATTCATACAACAAAGCATTGAGATTGTTTAGCTCCACGACTGAGAAATATGTGTGTAATTAATAATTAATTATTCCAGTCTGATCCGTTGGAGGCCCCTTGATGTCCGTGGTTTCATTCGGTCACACCATGTTCTCCTGTCCACAGATTTTATCAGCAAAGCAGTAGCCTGATGCTCTTTCCTGTAAAAGGACCGAGGCTTGACCTGCAGCAGTGCTGTGTTTTTCCTGCATTAACACACCTGATTCCACTCATCAGCTAGTTATGAAACTCTCCAGCTGTGTGAGAGCAGAAAACATTAAAACATAATGAAGGCAGTGTGACTCTTCAGTGTAAAACACGAACCTGACGGTACCATACGCTGAGGATTCAGAATGAAGTGAAAATCTGAACTTTCAAAGTTAATCATCAGAATCTCTTCAGTGGATCAATATAGATCAATATGCCACTTAGTTTTGGTTTGTATTTAACGTTTAAAACCTTTTTTCATGGACAAATGTGAAGTTTTTCACTTTTTCAGGATATAACAGAAGTAGAAAGCTACCAGTTTCATAGCTTAAATATAAATTTTACATGTATCCCAAGTGGTGCATGAAAGTTTCACCAAACATGGAGATGAAGCCATGAGATTATTTTGTCGCTGAGGCAATCCAAGACAGCATTTTGTGTCAAACACATCTGACCCAAAACACCAACAAATCGTACCTTCAATAATCACCTCTGCCATTCAGGTGCTGCACGACCCTGCGGAGACCCGCCGTGAATCGAGCAGTAGAGAAATGATTTATTTGTAATGATAGCTGTCGTGTTTGAGCCCCATTCTGCACCCGTGAAAATGAATATTTCCCTTTTTCTCGACAAATGCATCCATCAGCCAGAAGAGTGAACAGAGACGGGGCTCGGGGAGCTGAGAGTGTTCTGATGATCCCTCTTCAATTTCCTGCAGGCCGTGACCTCGGCCGACTCGCCGCACACATGGTCATGATGAATAGGCCAGGCTTTCCTCCTGAGGTCACTCTCGCCATTACACTGACATCAGCCTGCTGCGATGACTTAATTATTCCAGGTTCACATGGACGGCTAGTGTCTCAGTTGTATGGATGAGATTTACACCTATGTACAACTGAGACTGTTGTATATAAAATATAAAAGTGTTAAATATTTAAAATTAGCTGAAATATCTCAGAGCAGCTCATTGGAATTGTATAAAAATGTCACAGTAAAACTCAAAACAGCATTTTACAAACACAAAGTTAGCTTTCAGTTGTATGCCGATGATACACCACTAGACAGGGAGGACTATATTTAATGAAAATCCCAAGTTCAAATAATTTGGGATAAAACCTGATAAATGATTAAATGTAAATATTACACTTCTCAGCCTGTAGTTTATTAACAGTTTATTTCTGTTCCAGAGTTGAGGGATAATATTAGATTAAAATGCTCCTTGAGCTGAGCTGTGATGATCCTCAGGATTAACAGAAGTCCAGCCTCAGCTGAGGACAATAAACAGTTTTTGAGATCTTAATTACACGTAGAATTTAGTTACAGTTTCAGACGGAAACTGGCAAAGAATTTTGAAGCACATTTCAATAATTGCCACACCCACAACTATTCATAATTATAATCAAGACCCATGTAGCACAAATCTAACTGCAGAATTATCTCTATAGTACAAAATAATCCATAGTGTTTATCACATGCCCACCCTCCCTCAGCTCCGCCCACATCACCTCAGTATTTTCCTTATTGCAGGGGTGTCCAAACTTTTTCACACACACACACACACACACACACACACACACACACACACACGCTGATTGATGATGTGAGCAGAATGTAGTAATTTTCTTTAATCACAGGTCTATCATTAGAGGATCTTCATCGTATAATCTGACACTGAGACACGTGCTATCACACAATCTGTTACAGACTTCAACAGAGTTTACTGAGATGGAGAACAATGTGAAGAGGAACAATCATAAACAAGTACTGAATTCACACAGAGTAAAAACGGATTGCGAGTTATAGTTACTGACCATAAATTATAGACCAGGCCGTGCTCTGCATCCAGACTTTGATTAGATACACTGCTTTATATTGTCACAGAATTAGTGTTAAGTATTACTGATCATGATGAAGCATGAGGTGGAGGTATGTGATGTTTAGGTTCTGACCTTCACTGTGCTCGTCCTCCTGAAAGCTCAGAGCTGAGAGCCCCTGTCTGGAGAACGGAGGCCAGTCCTGGACAAAAGAACCGCGGTCCTGCCTCAGCCTCGTCCTGGGGTTCAGAAGTGAGGAAGAGGAGCTGTCTGGCTTCATCCTCAACACGGCCGCATACGACGCCGGTCTGCCCGCCACCGATCTGGCAAAGTCTGGAACAAAAGAACAGACTCAGAGAGTGAGAACGATAGTTTGACTCACATTCATTCTCTCTCAGTATAATTCAATTACAACCATATAATCATGAAAATGAGAAATTACAGCTCCAAAAATTACTCATGGAAGTGACTTGGCAGTGAGACACGAGACTGAGTGAGAATACGATTTATTTGATGACACAGTTCTCCCTCGTGTCTCCATACAGGAAATACACTAATTATGTTCCTATCAGCTTCTGCCACTCATATCAGATCTCCGACTGTATAACTGCTGCAGATCAGTGCTCGAAATGTTTTATTTTTGTGACATTAGCTGCCAGAGGAGGTGGAACTGCACTAAATATCTTAATTAGAAAGTCCATTAGCACCTGTTAGAATTCCCTCAATCTGCCCTGCTCCAATTAAACTTTAAACAAGTCCTGAGGAAGCTCCAGTACATCAGCAGCCAAAGCATAAACACCTCAAACACACCACTGTGAAATCCCAGTGAGAGAACAACTTTAAATTTACACTCCATCATCATCTCACTCTAATCTCTCTCTCTCTGTGCATGTGTGTGTGTGTGTGTGTGTGTGTGTGTGTGTGTGTGTGTGTGTGAGAGAGAGAGAGAGAGAGAGAGAGAGAGAGAGAGAATCTGGACTGAGAAAAAAGTTGAAATTTTAGAAATTATATCACACTATTAATTCACTATTCTGATGTGAATGAATAATATAAAGCTAATGCTGTTGGTGTTAATTCGATGCTCTGCTATAAATAAAACGTGTCCATGGTGTGAAGGATAATCTGACCTAGCGCTAACCTCCAGATAAACCATCTCTCTGATTCAGACGCGTCTCCTCCGATGTCCTCCAAAGCGCAACAATGACATTTTGTTCACTTTAAAATGATAATATTGCTTAATTATTTTATCGAGACATATTTATGTATTTAATTTTGTTCTCAAATGAACTTAAATTCCACAGTGTGTGTGAGTGTATTTACAAACAAAACATACATTTCAGTGTGACATATTCTGGTTATATTAAGCAGTCAGACGGCGGCGCTGGACTTAACGCTGCTCCTCACTCGAGCCGATATCACGCAAGAAACATGCGCTTAAGCTCAAGATCAGAATCGAGCATAACTTAGACACGCCCCCGTTTTAGATAAACTCCGCCCCTGCGTGCGAAATTCTCACATAACTTCTGAACAGCATTTCATTTCTGCGGTGTCTAGAAATTAAAGTCTTAATGCACACAGATCTATATTTATGCAGACTGAACTGAAATAATGATAATGTGTGCTGACATTTAAAAGCTCCTAATTGAAGACACTCTTATAAGACTTGCAAAATGTGACCTTTGCCGTCCTGCACTTTCAGCCCAAACCCTGAAAACAAAATGGCTGATTACTGAAAACTATTTTTTGCTGAAGTGATGTGCTTCTCCTTGGTGGCTGTGTGGGTGTTTCTGTTCCCCAGAATGCATCTCTCAGATAAAACCACAGACAGGAGTCTAGACAGCTCTCTCGTCTCGTCTGACACCAACACACAGAGATTTGTATGAGGATAAGAGAATTACAGGTTGTGAGACGGAGGACAGAAAGATGAAGGGATGGATGTTAGTGTTGTGCGTGATAGACGTGTGAGCAGACAGACGAGACAGAGAGGAAAAGAGAGAAGGATAAAGAGTACACACATGGCTCAGCAGGAACACACTCAAATTCTGACAAATAAATGAATCCTACTTTAAGAAATGTGGAATTTCCTCCGAACTTCAGAGGAAGAAATCAGTCAGAGATTTAAAAACCTGTAGCAGAGACGTGCAGGTCGATTAAATATTCATGAAGGAGTGCAGAGATTTTTAACCTTTCTACCTTCTGAATATGTTAAAATGTCAATGATTAAAACGATCATTCTCAGTTCGTTCCTGCACACACACACACACACAGTGTGTGTGTGTGTGTGTGTGTGTGTGTGTGTGTGTGTGTGTGTGTGTGTGTCTCTCTCTCTCTCTCTCTCTCTCTCCATTGTGATCATGCATCACTGACATTTTCAATATAAAATTAGAAAGATCAGATAGAACTTTGATGCATCGTTAATCTCAGAGCTGCAGGTTTCAGGTTTTTGTCTCGAGTGTGATGTTTAGAAAAATCCAAGAAACTCACTGCAACAATGACAACTACAACAAAAACATGGTCACGACCGTGTACATAAAGATTTAAAGTGGTTGATGGTTCAAACCAATTTCTTTTATTTCTCTGATATCATCTAGGATTAAAGGATTTCATCTTTTAGCTTAACTCTTAAAAGATAAATGTGTCGGTGTGCAGTGATTAAAAACACAAACTGCACTTATTACGTTTCAGTTCGTCTTCATAACCTCGTCCTAACATTTCTGTGAGCTCCTGATGGATGAAGACAGCATCATGTGTTTTTCTTTACCTGAAGTTAACTCAAACAGCGAGTTTCTACTCAACATGGTTATAGGCGGAGTTAGAGCAGAGTTATTAAAAAACACTACAAGCAATTCTGTAGTCTTAAAATTTTACATCTCTTCAGTTTACATGGAATAGTATATGTGTATATGGAATGTGTATATGGAATAGACAGACAGACAGACAGACAGACAGATAGATAGATAGATAGATAGATAGATAGATAGATAGATAGATAGATAGATAGACACCATCGCTAATCAATTTAATCGAGTCGACAGTTTTAATCAAGTATTTAATCCGAGTCCTGCACCACGGCTGCTTCCTCTAACACATCTGTACATTAATCACAGCGAGGAAATGAAATCAGCTCTGAGATCATCAGAGACGCAGCTGCTCAGTAGCAGAACCTCATCACAGAGAGAATCAGATGGTCACATGATGAAGGCTCCGCCTCCCTGAGCACCTCCACTATCACGGCTTCTCTTTAGAAATAAAGAATGCGTGCACTGTCACGTACACACGCCTACAGTGAAATCCTGCTGTTCGTACTGAAGATGCTGAAGCTGTATCACTGGTCACATGACCACAGGAACACAGAGCAGCACAACGACACGCCGAGAAAAATCAATAAACACTTACACACGTGTTATTTCAAGACGATGTGCTAGAACATTCTGACTACACAAACAACACTTGGAACCAAATATTCTATAAACTAGACATACTTAATTACACTCAACCCTTACCGAAAGCCACAAAGCAATCCCAGACTATAAAGACTACATATATAGATAGATAGATAGATAGATAGATAGATAGATAGATGTACATATATAAATACACAGAGATACACAGACAGATGCCAGGATTGTTTCTTTCACATGAGGAAAATAACACACTAAAATGGTGGGCGGAGTCAGTGCTAATAGATTAATTATTCACCTGCAGTGTGAATTACTGCCTGAACACAGACTGTGTGTAAATTAATGCCACCGAAATGCAGGTATTAGAGATGCAAAAGTCTGTTTCTGTCATTTTAAGACAAAATAAAACCATTTACTATGTTTTGATAATGTCTCAGTGTCTTAAAGCCCCAATGTTTCCCAAAATGAATTATTATTACTGCAGTAAAATCTACTTTATATTCAATTCTCACCTCGTGTTCACACTTCTGATAACAAATTAAATATTAAAGCAATATTAAAACTTATTTAAAAATATTAAAATGTTTTCATTTACATTTAGCTCATATTTGTGCACTCATATCTACACTCATTTGTGTTATGTTCTTATAGTTTTTGGATGCATCTCATCGTCTTTAATTGCTGTCAGACCTGAGTTTTGTTTCCGTTTGATTTTAGAGGAGATCTTTGAGATCTGATCTGTGCAAATGACCATAAAATCACAGATTTATGTAGAATTAGTGTGAGTATGAGATTGTTGCTAAGCTACAATGAAACTTGTAGATATCCTGGCTCAGTGGGACAACCTCAGAGTTTATTTAGCCAAAAAACTACACAACAATGCTGCAGTCAGTCACTGTGGCCTTGAAAGTGTGATAATAATAATGATAATAAATACTGACTCGCTAACTTTTCTTCCTGCTCACTCCGTCCTCTGTCCCTCAGTACCACAAATTAATTACACTAACAGAAACAGGTGCAGCGATCGTGGGACCTGAAGAGCAGCGACATGATTAACCATCGCCTGAAAAATTAATGCAGATCTCCAGAGATTATATTGACTGAGTCTGAACATTTATTCAACAGCATTAGCAATGCAGAAATCCATACATCACACGTGAAGCCTCCTCACAGGACTGATAACTCACTACAAACCCCGCAAGGCTCCACTCGCACCAAGAAATCTGAAGAGCTATGCGTGTACCTGCTTGGGCGTGTCACACGGACCATCTTCATGCAGACGCCTGGACTGACCTTCGGGAGCTGAAATGTGGACGGGGTTCGGTTTGTTCAGAGCATTTCGTTAGGTGATGTAACCACCTGTCTCAAACCGAACGTCATTTATTACTGAGCAGGTCTGGCTGCGTGAGCTGCATGCTAATCCCCTCGCCTCGCTGAGTGCACTGAGAGCTCGCCTGCTTTGCCCTTGGTGAAATCGGTTTCATGCATTACTTAAACCACATCTTACATCTATATTCCATCTCACCTACATCTATTTCACATAAGACAGAATGGCTGCGCTTTCGGAGTGCCGCTGCAGTGATTTAATCTTTTACATGACAAAACATGAATGCAAGAAAGAAGAACAAAAGAAAGATGATATCCATTGGCTTGTGTCGATGATTTTGGATAATTTCACTGGTGCGGCATTAAAAACAGGAAGTAGAGAGTTTTACAGTAACAGATGGCTCTCTGTGTCTGTGCTTGCTCAGCAGCATGCCTTCATTAACACTCATTTCTCATCACAATGTAAACCCACAATATCATAAAAACCAAGCATCATCTGCATACTGAATCCTCACCCACACACGAACACACACACACACACACACACACTTTCTATTTACGCTCACAAATATCTACAAACCTCCATAACTCAGTCAGAATCACAGTGCACGTGTCTGTGTGTGAGAGTGTGTGTGTGTGTGTGTGTGTGTGTGTGTGTGTGTGTGTGTGTGTGTGTGTGTGTGTGTAAAATACTGAGTGATGGGTGGTGTGATGTGGAGTCACTGATACCACACAAGTTGATTATTTTCCTGTAACATCACATCCACAAGTGTTTTGTTCCTCTTATACCACAGTAAACAACGGAGTTTGTGACATTTATGTGTCAAGTGGAGTCACTGATTGTTACCATAGAAACAAACTCTATAATTTAGAAGAAGATATATATATATATATATA
>CM074950.1:27403648-27414394 GCA_037577455.1 Pangasius macronema
CATTCCCCACACCATCACACCACCTCCACCAGCCTGGACTGTTGACACAAGGCAGGTTGGGTCCATGGATTCATGCTAGGGTTAGGGTTAGTTGCTGGTGCTGAATTCTGACTCTACGGCTTACAGAAGTGGAACTCGACATGGTCTTCTGCTGTTGTAGCCCATCTGCCTCAAGGTTCGATGTGTTGTGCATTCTGAGATACTTTTCTGCTCACCACAGATTATCTGAGTCACTGTAGCCTTTCTGTCAGCTCAAACCAGTCTGGCCATTCTCCGTTGTTCTCTCTCATCAACAACACACTTCCATCTGCAGAACTGATGCTCACTGGATGTTTCTTCTTTACTGCACCATTCTGAGGAACTCCAGAGACTGTTGTGTGTGAAAATCCCAGGAGATCAGCAGTTATGAAGTATTCAATCCAGCCAACAATCACTCCACAGTCAAAATCACTGAGATCACATTTTCCCCCATTCTGATGGTTGAGGTGAACATTACCCGAAGCTGCTGGCCCGAACCTGCGTGATTTCATGCATTGCACTGCTGCGACACCATTGGTTGGTTAGATAATTGCATGAATGGGTGGGTGTACCGGTGTTCCTAATAAAGTGCTCTGTGAGTGTATATATAAACTTTCTTGTCATTAATAATTAGTAATTAGTGATGTGCTGTGAGTTTTATGTTTCATATTTTCACATTACTAGTGTTTGCAGGTTGTGAGTTCCATTCACTCATAATTTTAACGCAGCTAGTAACAGCAAGCGATTATAAATAATCAGCACGTGTGCTAACAGCAGTGGCCGAGCTAACCAGTTACCGAGGAAAGTGAACAGAATTTACAATGTGTAATACGCTCTCCAGTCACACACTCATTAAAAATGATGTATGAATATTCCTGACTCTGAACTGGATTGGATTTCAATTTGGATTTTCCTCATATTACTAATAAGCATGAAATGGGCGATGTTTTACTGATGGCTGGGAATCAAAACTAATTTTGTGACAGGATAAAGCTCATCTGAAAATTAAAATTATTCTTGCTAAAATTAACCATGAAGGCAGAGAGATGCTGTGTTAGAGGTAAAACCAGGTGTCATATTCCTGAATTATTTTGCTCAGCAACACTTCAGCTGGAGAAATCTCGCCTCCGTGGCATTTTACATTCACATGACTGAAAAAAAAGCCAACTGAAATTAGTGAGGGAAAATGTGTGTAATGTCAAAAACTGTTAAAGCTTCTCCAGGTCGCAAACACTGCCACCTCAGGTCCTCTTAATGACTGCAAAGCATTCGGATCACTTTTATCACTCTGCATTCTGCTGTTCCAAATGAGCTAATTGATGCTATAATTCAGCTAAACATCCGTTTAGATGTGACATAATCAGCCTCCCATGACTATGTGCACTTAACGAAGAGAAACTGATGTATGTGTCATTCATACTTCTCCTGCCTCGTACCGGCTCAGAGAGAAAAGGACGGAGTGGAAATTAATTTGAGTAACAATCTAATAAAGTTCATTTGGGACTTTATCTCATAAGCGCTGTAATGAATCTTAATTTGCAGTAAAGGACATGTAGGTGCGTGGGCTGACTGCATAGCACTGAGGGAAAATGTCACCATGACATAACACCCACTGCATACAGCCCACCTGACATACATACAGCTACATGACATAATGCCTTCATGACATAAGATCCACATGACATACAGGCCTTATGACATAACGCCCCCATAACATGACACCCACATAGATTAGGTTAGGTTCAACTTTATTGTCATTGTCGGAGTACAAGTACAGAGACGGCGAAATGCAGTTAGCATCCCACCAGTAGTGAAAATAGTAAATAAACTAAAATAAGGAAGCAGGTTATGGAGCAGTAAGTTAACAGTGTACAGGTGAAGGTAAAAAAATATGATGCATAACCAGTAATGCAAATGGCAATTAAATTAAATGGAATAAATCAGAATTTTGGTGCAGGTAGTTGAGATAATCAGTATACAGACGGAGGTAATCAGCATGATGCATGCAGTATGATGCAGTGGATACACACAGGGGATAAAATGCAGATAATGTGCAAATAAAACACAATACACAATCAGGGTAACATCAATCACCTAATTCTAAACACCTCCAACTACTTCCAAACTCTTCCAACTACCTTCAAACACCTCAGAACTTCACCAAACACCTTCAGACCCCTGTCCTCCTCTTCTCCTTGTCTCCTCCACACCACTAACCGACACCAGGTGAAAAATCAATGTGCAGAAATTGACTCAGCAAAAGCAAATTAACTGCAGCAGCCAAAATAAACCAAGTCCTTTGAGGAAAAAAAGCCACACACAGATAGACAGTAAGCACACACACACACACACACACACACACACACACACACACACACACACACACAGAATATAATGCAATAACATACACAGCAGACCACTGAATGTGACATACAGCTGCAGCAGTTTTACATTATAATGAAATAATGTCCAACAATTGTCCATCGTTCACAAACTAATGATGCCATAGAGAGGAAAAGAGCACAGTAACACAACGAAAACACAAACACAAGATGACTAAACACAATTACAATGCTGACGTGTTATTAGTGGCAAGGAAATTACAACTAAAAAACACAAATCACTTGTTACTTGTGTTCAGTAATGATGAGGATGTGTGTGTGTGTGTGTGTGTGTGTGTGTGTGTGTGTGTGTGTGTGTGTGTTCAGATTAATACACACTGATTGTTCTAATCTTTATTATAAGAGCTTGTTACAGGGGGTGTGGCCACACTCACCCATTAGTAGTCACATGACCAGGTCATGTCTGTAGTCTTTACTGAGTTCCTAGCACAGGTAATTTGCCTGTAATCCCCAACAGCCACTGGCTGAAACCAGCAGCCACTCCACGGCTAAAGTCACAGAGAGCACATTTTTTCTTCATTCTGATGTTTAATGTGAACATTAACTGAAGCTTTTGACCTGCATCTGCATGCTGCCACACGATTGGCTGATTAGAGAACTGCATAAATGAACAGGTGTACAGCTGTTCCTAATAAAGTGGACAGTGAGTGTATATTACCTGGAGTTCTTTCAACTACTCAGTTTATAGAAGAGAAAATATGGAGTACTGACATGTCGGATTCAGACTAAAATCCCAGAGATACTCTTTTAATAATTACATTACACACATCCACGTGGAAAACTAATCCCGTCTGAATAGGGCTAAAGTGAGTGAAAGAATAAAGAGTCTCAGAGGTCACGTCCTAACGGTGCAGAGGAAACCAGATCGCTCACTCAGCATCTGCCACTGAGCAGACGTCAGAGCTTCTTCAGGTCATGCTGCAGATGAGAAATTTTTATTCACACAGTAACAGTAGAAGAGCTGAGAGAGTCACACACACTTATCTACACGTTTCTGAGTCTGAGCGAGTGATGGAGGAGATCTGATCAATATATCCTACACTCTTTCTTTCATATATCACAAACAAGGACTTTAACGTTTAGAGATAATTAAACTTAAAATTGGCTGTTTGCAGTTTGTCCTCCATGATAGATTCACTTGTTTAGACCAGCGCAATAATATTAGTTACTGAGATGAATTTATTTTCTCAGTTTATAAACACTTTTATAGAGTGAGACACAATGAGAGTTAGGG
Source organism: Pangasius macronema (assembly GCA_037577455.1). NCBI lineage: Eukaryota > Metazoa > Chordata > Actinopteri > Siluriformes > Pangasiidae > Pangasius > Pangasius macronema. The sequence continues at coordinate 27,407,303 of CM074950.1, forward strand.
GTCCAAGCACTTCCTTTTCCCTCTTCTTCTTCTTCTTCTTCTTCTTCTTCTTCTTCTTCTTCTAGGTTATTATGTTAAAAATAGGGAACCCACAATAAGCTATAGAAGGTGTGGAGTATTAATAAACAGGGTTTATGAAATGTTAATTACACTGTGCCACACTGATCACGCTGGTGAGCTAGTTAACTGAATGTTTTTTTTTTTGTTTTTTTTTTTATGAAATGGGTTTTAGGATATTTTTGGAGAAATTTAACCTGATAAATATAGCTATTGCTGCAAACCCTCTGTCATTAAGCGACCCACTGAAACGACCCGCTGCAGTCTGACCGCTGCTCATCCTCATTATTACTACACATTTCACCATCCTGTGCACGTCTAGCTACTTACACACAGGAACGGAAAAGGAAAAATCATTAAAGAACAGAAATGTAAATGTAGAAATAGTGAAATGTGAGACCCTCTAAGTCACAAAGAAAATATAAATATATAAATAGATCATTTTATTCTATTTCTCCCTGACACATATATTTTCTATCATCGCAGGCTTTCCTACACCTCAGGGTTTTGTTCATCACCTCACAGCTGCAGCGATCTGACACAACTGATTATACTTTAGAATTGTTGAGACAAGGAAAAAGAAAGTTCCTAGAGTGAAGAGGATAACCACAGAACCTGCAGCTCCCTCAGAGGATTAGTTTTATGGAGTTTGCTAAGCTAAGTACAGGACCTCAGGTTTATTTATGGAGGAGTCTAAAAAAGGCTAAAAATAGCCCCAGGCTATTAAAATCAGATTTGAAACATGAAGGTAGAAGGAACAGAACTGTTGCATAATGAGAATGTGTCTGCTTATTCCAACGTAACTCAGAATGATAAAAATAATAAATGCATTAAAATAAAAATTGACCTCTCACGACATGTCTATGAATGAAGCAAAATTAATTCTGATCATTTCAGGAAAAACTCAGTGAAAGTGCTGCAGTTGTCAAACCTTCAACATTCTTCACAAGGACACAACATTAATGAAGCATTCAAACCTCAGAATTACTATTATTAAAAAAATGTAAAAAAGAAAAAAGAAAAAAGGAGGAATACAAGCACAAGGTGTGTCAATCAACATGCAATCGCACAGTAAAAGGCAACTCAGCGTGACTCATTATGTCTGAAGTTCACTTTTAAACATCTCCAAAATGCATGAAATTGTCAGGGAGTGCATCAGAGATCATTACTTCACATCATTTCCTCTAATTTTACAGAACAAAGTTAGAAGAAACACACCGGATGAAGTGAAAGGCACAAGCTCTAAACAAAACAAAAAAAACCCTATTTATGAAAAAATTCAAATCTTCAGAAATCTTTTAAAATAATGAAGTTTATGATGAAATTTTCAATAAAATAATGAAAACTCCATTATAAAAGCGCATCTTTTCCACATTAAAACATCCACTGCATTAACCGTGAGCAGGTTATTTCAGGATGTGACAGTGATGCAGCAGGAAAGGTCTGAGAGAGGACATGGAGTGAAATGAAGACAAACGCCAGAAGCGCGGGTAATTGCCTGAAAGCACTTTGTGAAAAGTGTCACCATTAGGATATGAAATCTTTCACTCTTTCTTGAGGAAAAAAACTAATACTGAGGCCCTTTGTTTGGTCTTAACACTCCATTTCCTTTGGATGAAGATGCCAGAGAAGAACCTGACTGATTATCACCTCCATCACCTCCATCACCTGACATGCATTCCCTCTGCAACCACCTCTCCGCCGGATTCTCTCAGAAAGCCGCGACACTCATCTGTTTCATTTTTATACTCTGTACATCAATAATAATCAGCAATTCATTAAATAGGGAGAAAATTCAAAGCTAAATTACAGACAGAATAATAAACAGAAATCTCACTTCAGAAATCTTTCATAAAACTGATTAAAAGAAATTTTCTTCAATTCAGTTTAAATTTTTATTGTAACTTTGATGATTTGTAACTGTCAAGGACAGTTCATTAGCCTTTTATAAATGTGGTTCTGTGAACAATGTATAACGACCAGCGATGATAAGAATCACCTGGAAACCTTCACAAAGTCACACAGTGACATATCATGCAGTCTTTTCCTGGAACCTTCTCTGAGTTCTCACTGGGTTCAGGGTGAAGCCAAACTGGTGGTTATACAAGTTTCAAAGAACAACAGTTACAAATATTCCTACTGATATATGATGTAAGGTATGACGTGGACACAGCATGGAATGGCACGCAGGCTCACCTTCATGGAATGCTGATTAATCTACAAAATTTGGTGACTGACCGTGGACTAGGAGCAAGGATTTAACATCTGCAGATACACAAACTTCCAGTGCTAACAGTGAATTGGCTAATGTATTTCCACCGCGTGCCGTGCACAAGGGAATATCGAATGTTCTCATTAGAAAGTCATCCGTATGTCTCCAATCAGTGCTGTGCAGCGTGTATCGCTTTCCAATCCCACTCCAGCCACCAACACTGGAATGTCTCAGCAGCAGCGTACTGAGGTGACTCTCACCATCCCGAGAGGTTAGGAGGAGTGAAATAATGAAGGAATGTATGTGAAACTGAGGATCTAAATGTCATTGTGCAGTTTCAAACCCTAAAAGTCTGATGGCTTCACTTTAGTAATGTTTAAGCTCAATGTGAGATCTTTCACATTATTTATTGCTCTACAGTGTGCTCTTATTTTCCCTCGTGGAAGCACAGAGTACTGGCAGCTCAGTCTACCTCTCTCCTGTGTATGGATCTCTCCCCCTTTCTTTCCTTTCTTCCCCATCCTGTAATTTATTGCACTTCCTGATTCAGCATCACTTCCAGCAGGTAGCTGCAGTGTAAAATAAATGACACCTCAGATGTTCAGCTGATGAGTGGGTAGTCAAGAACCTTCCTTAGAGCATCTAAACTGCAAATAATCATTAAGCTCATTAAAGTGTAATTTGCAAATGTGTCATATGCACATGAAGGAATTCTGTTTTAACAATAATAATAAGGTGAGTAACAGTGTGAAGGATAAAATGCTGAATCCACTGTGACTTCAGAGTATCTCAGACTGAATGAAAGAGCAGTGATTGTGCTTGTCGTATTTAATCAGCTGTATCACGGCCGGCATTTCACACTGAGATCTCTGATCCATTATGATCGCCGCTGGCACACAGGCAGAGCGACTCGCCACATCTGTTTGGTGTTGGACCAAAATGACTGCTGGCCAAATAATCAAGAAGACGAGTAGATTGCTGTGACCTTGTGCACAGAGAGGGAGTGAAACAATTTCTCTCTTTCTCCTTATTTCCATTCCAATTCTGTTCCACAGTCTGATCAAAACATCCACCTCTTTTGAGTTAGCCATTTTTTTGCCCAGTCTGTCTGAGAGGAGCTGGAATCCAAAACCAAAACTCTCTCTGCTGTGACACACATCTAAAAAAAAAAAATCTGATTTACTGAAGCCAAACAAAAAATGTTTCACTTGCAGAACAGTGCAACAAGAAAGCTTTAACACAGAATGAAGAGCTGCAGCTCAAAACCCTAACCCTCTCTCTCTCCATCTCTGTCCATCTCTCTGTCTTTCTCTGAGAGCCAAATACAAACATCTGTTTGAAGCACAACATACATCTCATCGTACTTTGTAAGGAGAACCAGAGAACCACCTGCTGAGAACCTGCTCATTTCACTTACACTAAAGAGAAGCTTCTGCTACAGAGAAGTTTCAGCTTAGACCTGACTAACTGAGTGACTGTGATGTTGTTAGAAAGACGAGAGCTATGTGAGTCAGATACGTACAGGTCAAAGAGTCTACACCAGGTCTGTACCACACTTCATAAACACTGTCTAATGTATGTTATCTAATCATATCGACTCTGTGGAACACCAGCATCCTGTTCTTTTCAACTGGAATTCAACACAGAGATTCTATACAAAGTGTTGGGATGGAAAGAGACTGGGATCAATGTTCACTTCCACAGCTTCAAAAAAATCATATGCCTCAGTCACATCACCCAAACCCAAACACACTTTTAATCAGTAAATTCTGTACTGAGCTCATTAACTCTTACACCTCACTTTACCTTCTCACTGTCTGACAATAAGCGAATAAAGGGCAACGAAGTCAAAGCTTTCTAACTGAAATGTCATCCACTGCCCCATCACTCATGGCATTACTCAGAGATTTGGTCTTCTTCTTGGTTTTCTTTATAATTTACACCTTAGTCATTTGTTAAATTATCCATGAATTCCAAAATTCCCAACTCTTCTGCAGAGATATATGGTGTTTATTTTATATTTGCTTTGTCACTAATATCAGAACCTTGTTTATCACCTTTAAGCCTTTACTTAGCTCTCATTAGCTTCTGTATTAATGATTCTTCTCCCTGACAATATCCTCAAAAGTCTTATTCATACACATCCACCTGCACATATCAACAACATTCATTATGAATTACACCAGTTAATTACACCATCTTTTGTTAAATCTTAGATTATTTCTCGTCGCCCTGTACGAGATCTCAATAAACTCTGTTCTGATTTCTAGAACTGACTGTGTGATAATATAATATGTTAGACAATGAACATCCTCTACAGATAGGCCTGCAATTAAGGAAAATTACTACGTTCTGCTCACGTCATCGATCAGCACGATGCATAAATCAGCTCATGCAAAATCAGGCTCACAAACACAAGCATTATCATGTTTCATTTACGTTTCTCCATCACTGTTAGCACGACCCTGCGGCTGTGCCATGAGTCTGTCGTCCTCCTGGTGGATTTTAGGCGAGCGTCGTAGCAGAACTCAAACTCTGAGAGTTTAATCACAAAACATTGTCTTTGGCCAAATTTGGTTGCAATGGCAGTAAATCAGTCACGTTATGAGATCTAACAATGCCGACCTCAACTCAGGACCAAAGAATTCTTTTACTGTGAGTTTTACTTTCATCAATGACGACAAAATTGGGCTGAAAATCACACGGTGTAAAGCTGCCTTTATCTGCCCCTTCTCACGCTAAACACAACCCTCCGCTCACTTCACTCAAACGCTCTTCACAGTTTCAGATCCTCATGCCACAAACCAGAATCTCCTCGACTGCTGGCTGTTCAGCACCTCGATCCATGAATTCAACACTCCTCTCTCTCTCTCTCTCTCTCATATATATATATATATACACATACCATTTTTAATGTTGTTGTTGTTGTTGTTATTAGCATTATTATTATTATTAATATTATTATTATTATTATTATTATTATTATTATTATTATTGAACCGGACTGGCTAACTTCAGCGGTTTCCTTGGATTTCTGTGTTCAGTATGTTCACATTCTTCCTGGATGTCCTTGAAATATGAATAACAAACATTTACATGGAGTGAATATTAAAATGAATGTAATGAATGTATAAGTGTTTGTTTAGTGTTTGTTCTTGTTGGGAGGTAAACAACCAGCAATCACATTCTGTCTCACGTCTGACTTCCACACAGCAGTAAATCACCTCGTCTGAGTGCGAAAACAGCACTGCAGCACGTAGCGGCTCGTAAATATCTGGATGTAAAACACGCACGGCGTAAAGGACACTTCGTCAGCGTTCTCCACTGAATTATTCCAGACTTAAGGAGCTGTGAAACATCTGAAAACACTCAGAGCAGGACATTTTAGCTGTCACATGATGAGTGTACACTCTGTGCATAATCTACTGCCAGGGTAGAGGATGGAACCATCCAGAACCACCCAGAACCATCCAGAATCACCCAGAACCACCCAGAACCATCCAGAACCACCCAGGACCATCTAGAACAATATATAACCATCCAAAAAACTCCAGAAAAATCAATATTTTTCTGTCGGGGTGGGGGGAAGGGGGTGAGCTCTCCTACCTGTCACGCAGCTGATGATAGACAGCAGCAGAAGTGGTTTCCATGGTGACCCCATACTTGTTGTGAAGGGTCACCTTTTGAAACACGGTTAGTGAGTCTTCATTAAAGTGATGCCTAGAAAAGAAATAATAATAAAGGGGAAGAAAAGAGACAGAGAGAGAGAGAGAGTCACAGAGAGAGAGAGAGAGAGAGAGAGAGAGAGTCACAGAGAGAGAGAGAGAGAGAGAGAGTCACAGAGAGAGAGAGAGAGAGAGAGTCACAGAGAGAGAGAGTCACAGAGAGAGAGAGAGAGAGAGAGAGTCACAGAGAGAGAGTCACACAGAGAGAGAGAGAGAGAGAGAGTCACAGAGAGAGAGAGAGAGTCACAGAGAGAGAGAGAGAGTCACACAGAGAGAGAGAGTCACAGAGAGAGAGTCACAGAGAGAGAGTCACAGAGAGAGAGAGAGAGTCACACAGAGAGAGAGAGAGAGAGAGAGAGAGAGAGTCACAGAGAGAGAAAGTCACACAGAGAGAGAGAGAGAGAGAGAGAGAGAGAGAGAGAGAGAGAGAGATCTGTTAGTTTATTATGGAGTAAGGTGATAATTTCATGTACATCTAATTTTCCTTTTTTTTATATCCTAATAAATGTTAATGTGAAATAAAAACTCCTTATAGTTCAGAGATCAAAACCTCACTCTGATGTATTATCCATTGAATGTGTGTCAGTAAGAGGAGTGTGTGTTCAGTGGTGTGTGTTAGTGATGGAGCTTGGTGTCTCAGGATCAGTGCTAACATCAGAGGAGTTTTTATTTCCACTCCGATTTCTGCGAGAACACTTCAGGAGACGAGACATGAGTCATTCTGAAATAATGAATATCAGTAGAGCAGGATGAATTTATAATTCAGCGTCATTACTGCAAAGCAAACTGAAATCTCATCAAAGCATCAGAAAGAACCAGAACAGAACCAGAACCAAGTGCAGGAGAACCTCACTGTACTAACAATAAAGAAAAGAAAGAAAAGCAAGAGTTATTTTGCAATTTCTAAAGATATTTTTGTTTTTTGCTTGGCATTGTCTTATTCTTTTGGCAGATAATTTTACTTCTCAAAAGTGGTTGTTTTCTAGTAAAATTATCTTCCAATAGAAAAAGACAGATTTAAGCTTAAAATTAAAAAATACACGTAATAATCTTGTACTTATTTTATCAAAAGTCAAAGTCAAAGTCAAAGTCAAAGTC
>CM074950.1:27421816-27439494 GCA_037577455.1 Pangasius macronema
TTAGCGTGTCCGTTGGCGTGTTTAGCGTGTCTGTTGCAGTGTTTAGCGTGTCTGTTGGCGTGTTTAGCGTGTCTGTTACAGTGTTTTAAATCACTCTCTAATCTCTTAACTACTATCAGTATCCACGTTAAGTAAATACTGAGAAACTGAAATGTTATGATATTGGTTTTTGCACTTGTCAGAGCATTTTTTAATTTCAGCATGACATTCTGACTGAAATTAATTAATTTAGTCGCCTTTCCACATCGTAGTTCATGACTCGAGTCACGCCGTATTACCGCTAAATCCCAAAACTACACTGATGAAGCGACTTAGGAAAAAATTTCATCTGCATCTTTTTTCACTAAGATCAGAGAAACAGAGATATTATATTACGTTACACACTGAATAAATATAATGGAGATTAATAATTGCTGTGTTTAGGTGCTGAGTCGGAAGAAAATCCCAGGAATCTATTGTTTGCTGAGTTCCATAAAGACTCTGAAGCAGTTTACAGGCTGATAAGATGTTTGAGATTAACATAAACAGAGGCAATTATTCACTTGGAGATTTTTGGATTATCTTCAATACATCTGAATTTTTCCTCCTGAGAAATAATCTCATGCTTTTAACAAATCAGAACAAATAATGAGGAAAACCTGCAGAGCATAAAGTGAACATCATCTGATTCATTTCCAGAAAAGATAAGATATATTGATGATTTAGAATATAGACATAAAAAAGGAAATTCATGTAAAAAAGTGATTTGGTAGAAAAGGTAATCCCCAGAGCACGAAGCTAACAGAATAACAGAAACATCGTTGGAGTCCAAGCTAATCAATGCAGAGGGGAAATGGATTTAATCACCTTCTCTACAGCACAATAGGCTGAGAAAAGCACTCACGACCTTCACCTGCAAACAATTAAAGCTCTCTATACTCATGTATGAAAGGCCACGCTCTCAGCTCCACAGGTTCCTCTCAGAAAGACACATCGCTTTGTTACACGCAACAATGCGATTCAATTTCTTCCTCAATAGAGTCTCTGATTTCCCGCAGGTCCGAACAGGGATGAGCGTTCCACTGGGACTAAAACACACATTTCCCTCCTGTGCGAGAACCCTCGTGCTGTTTGAGTTGTTATGTGTATTTGCATGATTGGTTACTCGAGGAACATGCATGTCATCTATTTATCTCAACAGAACAGCAGGCCTTTCAAACACATCGCTGCTCTTCTCCTGTTTATACTCATGTGGACATTTCATTCTGCTTTTTTTACTAACTTTTATTATTCCATTTCCAGTAATTATAATTATACCAGTGTTGCTGAATTCTGGATTGTGATTGGTCAGAAGGTGTTGATTAATTTTCTATAACAGCAGCTCTGACAGGAGTGCAGCTGCACATCACAGGTTTCTATTAATCAGTTTCAATGCATTTATTTATGAGGAGCTGAGCTCCACCTGCCCTGATGGTAGCCTTTAGTCTTGCTGTTTTACTGTCAGCTCCACAATGAAATAAACAAGTTAAAGCTTCAATATTTCAGTGAAAGTGTGTAATGAACAGTAAATCACAGGCAGCTCTGTCACAGCAGTCTTAGCCTCTTTCACTTTCTCTCGGATTTGTCTGTTAAAATGTAAATGCGAGTCTGACAGCAGTGCAAGAATTCCAGCAGTTTCATGGAGGAGTCATGAGCAGTAAGAATGCGGCTTAAGGGTTAGATTTTAATTTTTACGCTTTACTGAAATTGTTTTTATCACAAATAAATGGCACAAATGAGTCAGATTAGCATTCTGACAGATAGAACCGATTCTACAAACCCTGAATTGATGAAGCTGTAAAGAAAGATTTTCTCTCGTCCTCCTACTCCTCATCATCCTCTTCCTCCTCCTTCTCTTCATCCTGCTCTCTGGCTTCCTGCTGATTCTATCACAAGCTTTAACAGCAGGACAGCACAGAGAGTAAACAAAATCTCTTCCTCACAACCAGACGCTCAGAACGCAAGGCTGAATATAAACCTGCTAACCCCCATAACACCACCACACACCCCAACACCACCACCACCACCACCACCATCACCCCAACACCACCACACCACACACTATCACCACTCCATCACTACCATACACCATCACCATCACCCACCACCCCACCAACAACACACACCTGTCCAACACCACCACACACTATCACCAACACGCACAGCACCATCACCACACATCACTCCATCACCACCACACACCATCACCACCAGAACACCAACACACACCACTTTCTCACCACCACACCACACCATCATCACCTCACATCACCCCATCACGAACAAACACCACACCATCATACGCCACCTAATCACCACCACACTCCACCCCATCACAACCTCCATCGCAGTTCATCCATTTTTATTCATGTATTCTTTCTCTGTAACATGGAGAATATATGTTTCTGTCTATCTGCCTCTCTCTGTCTCTCCCTCTCTGTCACTTTTCTTCCCCTCAGCAGGTTTGATTGAACTGATGACCTCAATCAAAAGACAATTACCCCGGTGAGGGCAGGAGGTAATTATCCCCCATCAGAGAGGAGATTGAGCACACCTGAATAGAGAGAGAGAGAGAGAGAGAGAGACACTTGTTCTGCAGAGATGCATGAAAAGGTACAGGAAAAAAGCACTATGATGAGGAAGGAACATGAAATTCCCCACTGAATAGAGAATAAAGGTAAAGATAATAAGGATAAAGGTAATAAAGTTAGAGTTCTTTCAGTGATTAGCATTATTAACATGGACGTGACATATAGATTGTTAGATACATTTGGCATAGTGAAACACATTATATATATATATATATATATATATATATATATATATATATATATATATATAATAACTGTGATTCCAATGCCATATTTTAAATGATATATGAGCACATAAAATATTACAATAATATTGCCTTAAAAGGAAAAATATAAAAAAGTCTCTCAGAATTGACAGCACATTAACTGAAGATAAGTAAAAAGTTGTTTGCTTTATTCAGCTGTATTGGAGAAAGATTACGCAGTATAAACAAAGAATAGTCGAGCTCACTAAAGAATTACTGGGTATCAGACAATCAGCCTGATAATCAAACACCACACTCCAGTTTTCATCAAAGACATTCTCACATCGCCTTCTCACTGCTGTGTAGTGTTTACCAGAAAAAAAGCAGAGAAGCCGAAAACGATCCCTTATAGTGGCCTTCTAATCTATAAAACTAAACACTTTGCCAAACAGTGATAAGCGCCTTCAAACTCCATCACACTCTGCAACAGTTCCATGGAGAAGTGAGATTAAAGCATTTTTCCAATCAATACTGTCCCTATCACACGGTGTGATGGAATACCACAGGAATTTACTGAATAGGAAGTTAATGGGCATGTGGAGGGGGTGATGGAGGTGATGGAGGTGTATGTGTGGAGATGGCATTCTGCAGCTGAGGAGCCCAAGTCCATCACTTTCCTAATATAACCATTTAAAGCTGTTCCATAACTGAACTGAAGTCCTGCTACTGGAACAGATCTTTACCTACTGCATGATGTGTGTAATGTGTAGGACATGATTCAGAAACGCACTGCTCCAATACATTCACAAAAGACACAACAACTGAGTCAGCACAATACACACAAAATCCTGCTTGTACAGTTTGATGCATCATAAGCTAGGAATCAGCAAAGGTTATCAAAACAATTACATTCTACAAAGTCAGATGAATGGAGAGGAATGACCCAGAGCTGATGTTTGGGGTGGAGAACATTAGTGGAGTGACGTGAAGTGAAGTGAAGTGAAGTGACTTGTGGCCATGTATGGTTAATTGACAAGTATTAGAACATAAACCTGCTGCTCAACTGCTTACTTCATGTTAGACTTAAATATCAGGATAGATACAGTGTGCTGAATAAGTATTCACCCCCCCTGAACTTTTCCTCATTGTGTAGTGTTACAACATGGAACGGAAATGGACTTAACTGAGATTTTATGTCATGAATCCAGACAGAACCTCCCATATATCTTATTGTTTTAGTAATTTGGATTACACATGTATTTTTCTGACATAATTAAATGTCGAAATGTTACAGCACTTGTATATTATAAATCTGGAATAAACAAAATGTAGGGTAGTCAAGGCTTGGGGTTACAGAAAATTCCATTTGAGGTGGTTTGCCCAAAGATTTTGGGAACCCCTGCTTTAGACCCTGGACAAGACAAAAACTGACATTAAGGTGGAAATATCAGAGGCTAGGGCTGACTTTAGAGGGATTAGCACCAACATTGAGCCTAGGCTTGATAAAAAAAAAAAAAAGTACAAAAAAAAAGGACTTGTGATTGAGACTGGGATTGAAACTGAGAAAGTCTTAAGGTCCAAGCCTGGCTCTGAGGTGGACACACAGCCAGAGTGATGGACATTAAAGCAAGACTGGAGGATCTGCAGGATTATAGTCTCTTGGCCATACATCAGGATTGCCTCTAGAGGGAACACACTATAACCCGCCTCATCTAGAGCATGTTCAGTTACACCCATAATACATATTGCCATATTCCATTCTGAACCATGGTCTTGGAGCAGAAACACGCAAACCACCTGGAGCTTCTGGTTCACTAGCTTCACTAGCCTAGAAATCATGGCCTCTGACACCAACACAGCAGGGGAACAAAACAACTCCAGCTAAAAGTATTCTTTTTAACCCATCTTTTCAGGCCTACATAAGCTTGCAGAAGAGCAGTGAACTTTTCCATCATCAGGCCTTCGGGGTTCTTCTCTACAGTGAGACCCTGCTCAGTCATCTTCTCTTTCAATGAGACCTTCAAGTGAGACCTACAAACACCATGATCTGGCTTGTTTAAAGGAGGGCTTCTCATAAGAGCTATGTTATACAAGCAGCCACTCAGAACTCATCTGTGGATCTATTTGTGGAGGTTAATTTAAACGCAAAAAATGCAAAATATATGTCTAGGAATTGACAAGAACACCTAGGAATACAAGGTGACATGCATCAAATGACAGAACTACTTGACAAAACTTTACAAAGATCCAGACAAGAGAAAATATTGGAATGACACAACAAGAAGTTGATGATAATAAATAAACCTATACATGTTTGGAGACAAATTGTGCGACTTTGAAAAAGATTATAACATATTCAGCACATGCATACAGTAAAAGTAACATCTGGCATGTAAACTGTGGTGTATTGAAAGCTTACTCATGTGTTGAATCTCAGATTGTAATAAATTTTCAGCATTGACACCAAAGTGACATCAGAAACGTCAGTAATGTGGAGGCAGTAAATTAGATTTCTGTCTCATTCTCCCACCATCCTGATTAATACCCCAGAGAGACAATCTTGGCAGTGTTAGAGATACTACTAAAAGAAAAATGTGCAGACTTGATGACATATTTCCATATGGAAATTACTGAAGTGCTAACACTATAACACAACCCTCCTGAAAGACAACAACTCACATTAGTGCAGACAATACTGCATCGTGCAACTAGATATTAAAAACAAACAGAAAAACACACTGTAGGCATCCAACAGTATTTGCAGTAGACCAGGTTGACCATCTTGTCATTTGAGTGTGAAATGAAGATTACACCATCTGAGTGTCATCCTGAGGTCAGGAGGTCACGTAATAACAGAGACTGAATATGAGAGTGTGAATTAAAATCATTATTGTCTCCCTCCGACCTCACAGTCATTTCCTGTATTCAGCATCAAGAAGCGTAATAATGCAGAAGAATCACAGTCCTGAAACTCTCAATACACCGAAACAATCATATCAACACACAACACTTCATCACAGACAACAAACACACACCAGGTTTTACTCAGTTATATGATGAAATGAATGTCTGAAGTAACCACAGGGCTGTAACAGAATTACTTAATTTATATTATATTAGTTGTTTGTTAAGTTAAAAAAAAAAACAGTGTGTGTGTGTGTGTGTGTGTGTGTGTTTGTGTTTCACAGTAAAATACTAAGTGACGGGGTGGTGTGATGAAGCAGAGTTACTGTTACCACCCTGAATTTGATTATTTTCCTATAACAGCAGGTCCCCAAGTGTTTTATTCCTCTGACACGACAGCAATTTGCCAACAATTACAAACTTTGTATTCGTCCCTGTAAATGAGCTGTTACTATAGAAACAATAACTTATTAGAACGAGTGCATTAATATAAACCTGTGATTTGCAGCTGCACTACTGTCTGAGCTGCTGTTATAGAAAATTAATCAACACCTTCTGACCAATCACCATTCAGAATTCAGCAACGCTGCACCCTGAAACACCATAGGTGGCAGGGTTGGCAGATCGATCTCCTGAGGGCACTGAGGAGAGACGGGCACCGTATGATGAGGTGTACACCGCTCTTCCCCAGAGGGGCCTGCCCTCAGACAGAAAGGTGGGGGAGGAACAGCCGGCTCGTCTGAGCTCGGAACGATGAAGTACCGGCTGTAGAACCCTGGCTCTCTATCATGAAGAGGGACCACCTCAATGGCCTCCTTCCTCAGGAGACCGTTTACTTCTTGTTCCATTACCATAGCCTGCTCAGGCCCACCAAATTAGGAAGAACCCCGCAAAAATCAGGCGCTAGAGAAGTTCCACGCTGCCAAATAGTCTAGTAAGGGAATCAGTCTCTCGAGACTGATCTCTGGTGTAATGAGAGCGGCTAGCTCGGTGCCCTGAAGCGGCGGACTGGCAGGGGATGTCCGAACTATCTGCTCTGGAAACCTCTGAAGAGGTAGCGAGCCTCTAAGTACCGCTACGTTCCCGGGCGGAAACTAAGAGAAGCGCTCGCCGGAGACGACTGCGCGCTGAAGCACCATGGGTGGCAGGGTTGGCAGAACTATCTCCTGAGTCTACCTCCCCCACGACCTCGACACCTCGGTGTGGAGGTCGGGGAAAAAAGTGGCGTGGAGGTGGCGGCTCTTCAAAGAGAGCCTTCCGGGACCAGTGGATCTGGCGGATCTGGTGGATCTGTCTCCACTCCACTCCGAATCCATATGAGGGGGCAAATTATCATCGGCGCCCTCCACGCCAACCTCCTCGGATGAAGACAGGTGGAGCGCCGAGTCCACTCCTTGGGGGGAAGAAACAGCAAAACGGGCTTCCGATCCCAGAGAGAGGGCGGTAGATCTGGTGGGTGAGGAAGGAGAAAGAGGCTCGTCCGTCTCCATTCCCTCCACCAAATACATCTGCAAACCCCACGAGTGTAACCGCCACTCTGACTCGGCAGAAGAGGGGCCAGCACCGAGAGGAACGCGAGTGGAGGCTCCCTCCTCGAAGAGAGCCCTCCCGGAGCGAAGCGCACACAGCGGCAAACACTCGCAATGCGAGTGGCCGGCTCTGCGTGCTCCGCTCCCAAGCAGACAACACACAGGCTGTGTGTATCCCCACCCATAATATAGCACGGGCAGGGAGGAACGCACAGCCGAAAACGCTGCCTGCTCTCGCCCTTATGTTTTGTTTTGTCTTTGCTTTAGTGGACAGACAATACAAAATAGACAGACAATACACACAGAGCGCTTGCTGAATGACAGAAAGCTGGCGCGGCGCCCGCCACTCGTGCTTTTAAGCTTCCGGGTCGTTGCATCACCCGCCTGTGACGTCTCGCCCATCCATTGGACTGATTACACATGTGATTCAGAGCGTGGTCACGCTGAAGGCGTTCCTATAGCGTTTCGACGCAGCTCGAGTTCCTGAAGGGGAACTAATCAACGCCTTCTGACCAATCACAATCCAGAATTCAGCCGCAGTGTATAAGTATCTTTGGACAGTTCTCTCTCTTTGCTGTTGTCAGTGAATGATGCACTTTGTAGTGTTATTGGTGCTTCTTACATAACCGACATTTCAGAAGCTTTATTTGTGCAATGGCTTCATTTTTCCATGACAGAAATTACCTGTAAATTAAATCGAGCAAAGCTCATAAAGATTTTCCCCATTTCTCTAAATCTCAACCCTGATGTATAAAAGTGAACTCCTGGCTGTATTTATGTGAAATGCTGTTTTTCATTTTGAGATCTCGGTGTGGGAATTTACTGAACGACTCATAGCACACATTAACTATTAAACATGGAGTGTCAGTGAAATACAGCTGTGTGTGTGTTATATTTTGTTATATTTGAACCAGCTCTGTTCAGCACATTACAGTGTTAATAATCTGTTCACTCAAACACAGCTACTGGTGTGTGTTAATTTTCTCTGATGTGCTGTTTTAGTAACAAAAATGTCTGAGCAGCGGACGATGTTGAATTTCTGTCCAGAGTTTTAGAATTCAGAGTTGGATTATGAGAAAAAGTAAAATGGTATAAACAGATTAGACATCAGGAGTGTGTAAGTTCAGCTCAAGCTCTTTCTCTGGTTTAACTGTGAAACTTGTCTATCACACACACACACACACACACACACATATATGCGCACACACACATACACACACAAACACGCACCCACACACACACACACACACACACACACGTGCACACATACACACACACACATATATATATGCGCACACACACATACACACACAAACACGCACCCACACACACACACACACATACACACACACACACACACACGTGCACACATACACACGCTCTTGATTTAACTCTTAATATTATTAAAATGTGGATCTATGAATGAGAAGGTGAAATAATTGTAAAATAGTAAAAAACAAAAATGTGTCATCTGAAATATTGTTAAAATATTTAATGGGAGCAGTTCTGAGTGGGCGTGGCCTTTACAAGCGTAGATTAGAATGGGAGTGTTTGTGTTCTAACAGAGTTTTCTTCCTTTTCTTACCCAACCGAAGCCTTTCAGCTGACTGCGGGCGGATCAGTGCACAGGCTGACGCTGGCTGCAGCCCAGGGCCCACAGGGATCAGGGGGTCTCTGTTCATCGGGTTTACTTATATTTTTTATACTGTCTTATCAAATCCCACACATGTATTCCATTGATCCATAACTATTATTTCTATAGTAATAATTACTATTGTTCTGGAGGTTTTAAAATCACAGACAGTTGATGAGTGACCTTCATGCATGGCAGGTTAGCGTCACCCCTCCCGACGCCGACTTCAATTGTAACCTCATTAACCTACGAACAACAGATACAGGGCCGTAACCACCATAGACACTGACGGGGACACGCCCCCCAAACCCCGCCGAGACCCTCCAATCCCCCCCCAACCACCCAGTAATCAGATATGGCCAGATATTTTTGATGCCGCTCTGCTGCACTCCAACATGCACCACTATGTATGTAACAGAAAGTTGAAAAAGTTGGTCTGCCTCGGGAGTCTAGCAGCACTCGTCAATGTCAAAATGTTTGAGATGGCCAATCAAATCAAAGAAGGCGGGCTTTATTGTTCAAAGAAGCCGATTGACACTTCAGTTTTAATGGTGAAAGAATGCGAGGTTAGATGTAAGCTAAATACCTAAAGTTTGATATTTGACAACTGTTTTAGGACAGAAACGTTAAACGACTGACAGTGATATCCAGAGATGCAAACATTTCTGTGATTCATGTAACGTAATGTGTTATTGTTAATGTGATGAGACAAGAAACATTAACGGAACTTAATCTGCCCCAGCTCACTGTATGGGAAAGAAATAAATAAATAAATAAATAAATAAATAAATAAATGTTTTACTGAAACTGAGCTCCAGCTTCAGCTTCATTCCATGAAGAAAAATCTATAAGCCATGGCTGATTGGAGCACTTGAGGGTACATCATCCTTCTCCATCAAAATGTAATGCAACACCAGCGCTGAGTATTTCTGAGGGGAAAAAAAGGCCTGATTCCCATTAGACAGGACTAAAAATGTCCTCGCTCAGCCGAGGGATGTTCAGTGATTAGACTGCGAACTTCAGCTGCATTTAAGCTTCAGGCAAAATCTCCGCATCACTCACGCACACACTGCACAATTACACGATTAAAAGTGCTTGACTTCCGAGTAACATATAAATATCTAACTCACACTCTGACCATTTAAAGCCAGAGATCAGCGAGGCTGTGATTCAGCTCCACTTCCTCACATCAGTGTTTTATAAACAGCTCCTGAACCTTTCAACACGAGCAAATGGACATGAGAGTTCAGCGTGCTCACGGCCCCGGCCTCCAAACTCCTTTCCCTCCAACTGAAAAGGAGCAGTGAAGCCCCGCCCACAGGCCCCGCCCACAGGCCCCGCCCACACACATACCATGTTTTAGAAAACATAATTTTATTTCTCTGGGTTTTGGCACCTGATCCACACAAACACGTAGGTTTCAGAAAAGCACTGTGTCTGCTGTGTGTGTCTGTGTGTGTTTAGTGTGTCTGTTGTGTGTGTGTGTTTAGTGTGTGTTTAGTGTCTGTTTTGTGTTTAGTGTGCCTGTTATGTGTGTGTGTGTTTAGTGTGTCTGTTGTGTGTGTGTTTAGTGTCTGTTTTGTGTTTAGTGTGCCTGTTATGTGTGTGTGTGTTTAGTGTGTCTGTTGTGTGTGTGTTTAGTGTGCCTGTTGTGTGTTTGTGCTGTGTGTGTGTTTAGTGTGTGTTGTGTGTGTGTGTTTAGTGTGTGTGTTAATCAGCTGCCCATCAGGTCGTTACTCTGTGAGCTGTAATATCTGATCACGTGTTTGCAGGTAAATTCCACTTCATGTTATTAAAACACTCTCTTGTGTGGAAGGAGGTGTGCTGCTGAATCCACCGCTCCGGCGCCGCACACCGCTCTGAGAACCCGGCGTTCGGATCAGCGCCGAGAGCACGCCGTGTTCCGGTGGAGCATTAAGCAGCAGTTCCACCTCCTCGTCACGCCACACGTTATTCCTTCTGTGTGGAGCTTTATCTCTTAGAACTTTTGACCATGTTGGTGCTTTACTTGGTCTCTGCCTGGACTAAATGATTAAATCATTTTAAAAATGCCACATAGGAAACGTTGTGTATGCGCTCTCAGCCATTTGAACACTTCCTTGCCTTGGAAACATGATGTGTAATTACTAAACACACTGAGGAGATTCAGTAAAATCATGCAGATGCAGGTCAAGAGCTTCAGTTAATGTTCACATCAAATGAAGAAAAAGTGTGATCTCTGTGACTTTATCCGTGGTGTGGTTGGGAGTCCCAGATTGTCTGGTTTGAGTACTGGGATTTTCACACACAGCTGTCTCTGGAATTTACGCAGAATGGTGTGAAAAACAAAAAAACATCCTGTGAGTGAAGGGTCTGCATGCTGAAACTCCTTGTTGATGAGAGAGATCAGAGCAGAATGACCAGACTGGTCTGGTGACACAAAGTCTATACCATCTCAGAACACACAACACATCAAACCTCAAGGAATGCGGGCCGCTGAGGAGTGCTGAGGACTAACCACGTGTCCTCCAGGGCCTCTGCTCACTACGGTTGTAAGGAGTGATAATTTGAGTTATTATAGACTTCCTGTCAGCTCAGTCATTCTCCTCTGATCTCTCTCATCAACATGGCGTTTCCACCCACAGGACTGTCGCTCACTCAGTGTTTTTTGTTTTTCGCACCATAACGAAACCCTTACGGGGTTAGGGTTAAACCCTTTAAACTCTGTAAACTCTGTAAACCCTGTAAACTCCAGAGACTGTTGTGTGTGAAAATCCCAGTACTCAAACCAGCCAAATGGGACTAACAACCACGCCACAGATAAAGTCACAGAGATCACACTTTTTCTTCATTTTGATTTTTGATGTGAACTGAAGCTCTTGACCTATATCTGCATGATTTTATGCATTGTGCTGCTGCCACCTGATTGGCATAACTGGATAAATGTGCTGGTTTACAGGTGTTCCTATTAAAGTGGACAGTGAGTGTAATGTGCAGTGTTTTCAGTTTTATCTGTCTTAACTGTCCTTAAATGTGAGCATCAAGAGTGTGACAGTAAACATTACTGTGATTTATCCTCCATCTTTATCTCAGTCATCCCCAACACACACACACACACACACACACACACACACATGCACACACACACACACACACACACACACACACACACACAGTTCATGTAATCAGAGTCCAATCAGAGATATAAATTTGATGTGAGATTTCGACACTATAGGCTGGTGTTAATCAGAGCGAATGACGGTTCGTGTTCCAGCGTGAGACTTGGCAGGACATCGTTAATTAGATGCCACACTGAGCTGCAGATCGGACTGAGGAGACGATTCCAACACAACTGAGAGGAGCCGCCGTACAAACATGACAATTAACCCGCTGTCTCAGCACGATTCTCTCATTAACGAGCATGCAAATTCAGAAGCGCAGGATTTGGGTTTTGAGGCTGGAAGGTGAAGCAGGAGTAAAAATGTTTATTTAAACAAAGCCGGATGTGAACTCATTTTGCTGACGGAGACGAATACACAGATGTTAATTTACTGTATTATGCATGTTTGTTTGGAAAGGCGCCAGATTTGTCATGAAATAAATCAGATTTGCTCTGATCTGATACTGAGCGTCGACACCTGTGTAAATATTGGCCTAAAACCCAGCATCAGGATTTATTCAGTCCAGTCCATTTATTTATTATGAATACAAACAAATAACAAATAAAGTGGTGTCCCCACATAACCAACACTTCAACACCTTAAACCTGTACATCACATTACCAAATGATTATTTTACTTAACTGGAAATAAAGAACCAAACTATCCATAAGGTTTGCATCAACAGCAGTCATCAACATGTCCACTGTGTCTCTAAATAACATGCGAGGAGTGAAACAAGCAGGAGACATGTCTATCCTTCGCATGGAGACTTCACTCAGCCAGTGACACAACTTTCTTCCCAATCTCACGAGGAACATCAAATCTCATGACTCAGATGGAAACATGAGAGCAGGCGAGCAGGAAATGTCTGTGTAGTGATGTGGGTCACATCATTTGGCACAGCTCATAAATAAGAGTTAACTCTTTCACCTTCTAAATGACTCATTTTCATTTCTGACCCTGACAGTTTGTGGTATTTTCACCAGTAATTGTTTTGTGAATGAAATTGTTTCAGGAATTCTAATTTCCAATTAACCAAATAACATTCCCGATCACTGCACTTTATATTTGTATGTAAATAATTGTGAAAAATCAGCAAAACACTACACATATGCAAACAGTAAGCATCTCAGCAGTAATGGTATTATGCAGCTATGTGTGTGTGTGTGTGTGTGTGTGTGTGTGTGTGTGTGTGTGTGTGTGTGTGTGTGTGTGTAGTTCTTTAACCAGCAGCAGTAAAGCGGATCCTCATTCAGCCTCATAACACTGAGAGTCAAACTCACAATTCAGCATCACTCTAATGAACAGCTCAGACATTTTCATGGAAGAATTTGGATTTTTGAATTTACACTGCAAGAATAAGTGCTTTGCCTTAATAAAAAAAGAGAAAAAAGGAAGAAAAAAATCTAGAGTCAATTGTGTTAATCTAAAAGCGTCGACTCAAAGATTCAGCACATCACTGCATCAGAGCTGTTTACTTTTCGTCTCACCGATCCTGACATGGATTTACATCCTCTAGAGATCGTTTTCAGATTCACTGATGATGAGAAATAAACAGAGCTGACTGAAACATTAAATACCCAGCCATCCCTCCTCTGTACCACTGATCCTATCCCAGGGGACTCGGGGCACAAGGCGGGGGACAATCACACACACTCACACACTCATTCACACACTGCGGACAATTCAGAGATGCCATTCAGCCTACACGTCTTTGGACTGGGGAGGAAACCGGAGTACCCAAAGGAAACAGCGCTAACCACTAAGCCACCGTACCCCCAACAATAAATATACAGTTTTATAATAATATAAACATTAACTTTCCCTTTGAACTCGTCAGATCTGTCAGCGTCACTTTCTCATCTCTTCATTACTAAATTTTACTGAAGTTCATTTGCATTTCACTTTTTTTTAAATGTAAATGAGGTAAATTGGGCTTTTAGACCAAGTCATTTGTCTGAACAAGGATGAGAAGAAGGACAGCAAGGATCATGCTATAAACAGCAACAAAAAACAGATTAATACAAATTATTTATGCAGATTATTTTTATTTTCCAGCCCAGTTCTCCTCCAACCTCACAGCTCAGTAAAAGTGTGACGGCTTCCTCAGCACACGGCTTCACAATTTACTCTGCACTTTTCATCCTTATTTCAGCGTCTGTGTTAATGAATTTTATGTGCATAAAGATATGTTTAGTTAAAAAAAGGCAGAACACTTTGATTATATCACTTTTTCAGGGTTATAGTTATAAATTAATGAAGAAATGGAACATAATAACAGCGCTAAACGATTATCATGAACAAGGCTACATCATAAATCTGCAAACAGGAAGGAGATGAATGTAAACTCTTGGGGTTTCGCCAAATTAATACACTAAACTGAGACAGCACCTGTCGCAGAATGTGTGTCAGGTTTTTCTGGGTGATTAATGGCACAAGGTTTTTATTTCCCAAGTGTTTCAGGCAGCACGGAGAAGTCGTTTATTAAAGAAAGAGCTGAGACTCTGCAAATTAAAGCAGACACACAGCTTCTTTTCTAATTTTCAATTTGAATTATTTGTTTGGATTTATATCGTGGTATATAGAACTCCATACAGTTCTACATATAGTATTGATCTCTTAAAGAAACAGATCTATAAATAAACCTGAGAATGTACTAAATATTTCTGAGAAAACTACAATGAGTTGGTTCAGGAAAAATGTTTTATTTGTCATATTTTATAAGTAAATTAAATGAAATGCTGATAATAAGAGATATGTTTTGGTCATCAAAAAGAAGCATGTTCAGCTAATAAGAACTCTGTGATAAATAAATAATATAAATTAATTGTGTTTAATTGTATTTTATGCTCATTCCAGATGTCCACAAACACTGAGAGAGAAAAGTGATATAAAAAAGCACTAATCTCTGCATATTTTAGGTCTTATTGTAGATGTTTTCAGTAAGAATATGTGAAAAAATGGCTGACACTTTAAGGGACATTTCAAATAATTTTGAATTTCAAATAATAAACACAGAACCACATTTCTGGGAATATAATGATGTAAAGTGGGTCACAACCAAGACTTTCATCAAGAAAAATGAAAAGTGATTAAACACAAAGCCTTTTATTAAACCGACATGATTTTAAGGTTTATTTCATTTCTTTTCTCTTCTGTTTCTTCCCTCAAATGTCCTGCACAGAAAAAATGAACACAAACACGTTCTCAATGCCATATTTTCCCTCACACAGTCACACTACAACAATGTGAAGTAATTAAATTATTTTGTAAATTATTTATATTTTTTATTAAGTCACTTACATTCTTGTCTCTGCAGGATATGACATAAAAAGGAAAAAAAGTCATAAAAATTAAAAGTAAAGTATAAAAAGTTCTTCCTGATGCTAACTCGCTGTTTCTGTGATGTTGTAGGATTCATGCTGTACATCGTGTTCTGGAGTTTCTCTTTATTTCAGAGTTTTCATGCTGCAGGAATAAAGCTTGTCCATCTGCTCTCACTGATCGAGCCAGAATGAAATTTGAGGTGTTTTAATTGCCGTTATTAATCCGTGTGTTATTAAAATGAACGAGCTGCCAGTACAGACGAGTGGAACACACAAATTCCACTCATTACACTGTAATTCTGCTGAAACACAAAGAATAGTTACGTTATTGTTCTGCATCAGTGTGTTCTCCTCTGAACGCTTCTTTCAGTGCATCGTTCCAATACAGACTAATACATTTCCAGCATTTCCTAAAGCTTAGAATCAGTGAGAGACTTTCTCAAACACAGTCACAATAGAGATATTGCCAGTAGGCCAAATTCCCAAACATCCTGAATGTCTGATTTTTCTGTTAACATTAATGGTGTGTTTGTAAAATCTGCTCAGGTTGTTTGGAATCTTGGTGCTTTTCTCGACTCTACACTTTCACCTCACATTAGATCTCTCAACAACTCGCTTGTCTTAAATCATTCCTATCAAATGTGTTTTTCCTGATTTATTTATCTCATACACCCCCTCTTCCTGTTCTGGAGAGCCTCGAAGCGCTTCAGAGCCGAGCGACTCCTCATGTCCAGGTGGCTAAAGTATCCTAGTGTGTTTGCTACCTGCATAAAATTTCCAGTTGTAACAGGGATGGTCTGCTGCACTGCTGCTTGTTGAAGATGCAGTATGTCACTACACCGTATGTAGTGTGGTGTATTTATCCCGGTCGTGGCAGTAAATTCAGAGACAATCCCAGCAACACTGAGCACAAGGCAAGAGAATTCACCCTGCATGGGATGCCAGTCCATCACAGCACACACATTCACACACTCACACGCTAGGGGCAATTTAGTGTAGCAAATGCTCCTACTGGCATGTTATTGGGAGGTGGGATGAACCCAGAAGAAATCCGCACAAACACGGGGAGAACATGTGAAACTTCACACATACAGGAACCCAAGGTCAGGATTGAACCAGGAATTCTGGAGCTGCGAGGAGACAGTGCTAACCGCTGTGTCACCGTGCCACTCATAGTCGATTATCAGTATAAATGAAAATAAATCTGCTTAATGAAGTACAAACTTATTAACATTCAGTTCACGCCTCAAAATGGCCACCATTACACAGTGTGATAGTATCACAGTATCACATTACACGTAAGGATAAATCGGTATCTCTGCAGCGTAGTTCTGGTTCAGTTCAGTAAGTGAGAAAGCACAGAAGTGATGTCTGATTCCTTGAAATAAAGTGTGAGTAAGTGTCAAAACCAGTGTGTTCTGAATAATTCAGCTCAGTGTGTCTGGACTTTTGGGGCTGCATAAAGATATTTGCTTGGAAGTTTAAACACCGCCTAGGAATAACAAGTATGTTTGCAAATAATCCCGAGGACCAAATCTTCACCGGAACGTCTGACACACGCTTATTATTCTGCTCACGGCCATCTCTTCACTCCTTTCTGTTTGTTTTCTGAGGTTAAATGACTGACAGCAAACACATAAAAAAATTCACCAGGCTCTGAGACTCTCCATTTTGGAGAGAAAAATTCCACTGGCTAAATTTCAGATGAAGTTAAAGCTCAGTTTCGGTCATTAATGGCTGGAATGCAATCAACTGAATTGTACAAGGTTAATCAGGAAGTCAAAGTGACACACTGGTGAAAAAAAGAGTGAAGATAGTATACAAGAATTTCCTCAAAACATCAGCAAGTGAGAAAATGTCAGAAACAGTTAATATCAGATAGAAATTTCAGTCTGGAGATGAAACTTAATTATCAAATAAGTTTTTTCGTAATTCATCAACAATCCATTAACCCTGGCTCTGTGAGTTTCAGTCTTAGGCCTTTAAAAGATTCTCACACTCGTTCCAAACTTCACAAACAATGACGGCGCAAAAACTCTGCCAAGTGCCTCAGCTGCTGTGAGATTTTCCCCGAGCAGAAGCCCGATGCTTTCCATTCATGGCTCGAGTGTTTAAACTCCGCTCACACTGAGAACAGCCTTTTAACACTTTACTAATCAGCTGAGTGTGAGGAGAGAACTTTCTCTCACCTCAATTAACCACTGCCCTCCTCTGACCACTCACTCCACTGACCACTCACTCCTCTGACCACTCACTCCACTGACCACTCACTCCACACCAACACCCTCCACTGACCACTCACTCCAAACCAACACCCTCCACTGACCACTCACTCCACTGACCACTCACTCC
>CM074950.1:27448603-27468451 GCA_037577455.1 Pangasius macronema
TCCGCAAGAAGTCCGGTTGGTTAAAATCTATCCTCTGTCCACTGATGGAGTCCTGAGTACGAAGCTGCTCGTGGCAATCGCAGCCCCAAAGCCACTACAGCAATCGCAGCCCCAAAGCCACTACAGCAATCGCAGCCCCAAAGCCACTACAGTACAGTGCAGGTGGCTCCATCCCCAGCAAACCAAACAGTTCTTCAGGCCGTCCACATGGGGCCCCAGCAGCAGCAGCAAACTCAACCGATGTAATCTCTTAAATCTCTTAAATCTCTTTAAATGTAAATCTCCTTTACGTGCTTTTCAGGACTGATCCATTTTTCACATAACTGCAATAAACAAATACCAGTCTAGAGTTTCATTTTAAAATAATAATTATTTTTCTCCTGGTTAGAGAAGTGGAACATGTGATTATGAGGAATCTTTACGGAATGTGGACACAGTGAGATCACCTCAGGTCACATCTTTGCCCTGAACACGTCCTGAACACGTCCTGAACACGTCCTGAACACGTCCTGAACACGCCATGAGTGAGAAAGATAAAACCTCTTCATGTGTGTTTAGAGCTGAACAGAGGATCTTCACACCTTCAGCATTTAGGATCACAACTAATCCTGAGACAGCAGCAGAGATCAGAGTAAACACCATCCTCACACACACACACACACACCCACACACACACACACACACACACACACACACACACGTACACTCCAACTCACAGCTTCAACACAGTCATTTCTATTTCAGAACAGTGGAAGCTTTATTGTGTTTTCTGTTCAGCAGGAGAGAGAGAGAAAGAAAGACAGAGAGAGAGAAAGAAAGAAAGAAAGAAAGACAGAGAGAGACAGACTTTTGACTTTTTAAGATGTCTTTAATGCATCAGTTGAGCATGACATATGCACATTTTAAAAAGAACCCCATCCGGGCCCCCGCCCACACCCACACCCTCTCCCCAAAAACCCGACCCCCTTCGTTCTTAATTTCATTAGAATCCATAAATCTGTATGAAAGTCCACCTCTACCTCTGGCTCTGGTGTGTCACTGCTCTGTGTATCGGTGCCTCCAGGCTCCGGCTCCCTGGTGTTCTCCTGCTGACTGTCCCTGCGCTGCTGCTGTGAAACCCGCATGAGTAACTCTCTAAGCTCCCCAACTGCACAGCTCTGTGTGGTCAGACAAACTTTTGTGTCCAATGTACCCACACTCAAAACATCTCAGGCGTTCCTTGGTTGCAAATATGGTGTAATTACTGTCCCCATGTTTGCATTTAAAATTCACACTAAACTTGACTATTAATAAACATAAAAACTTGTCTGTGTAAAAAAAAAAAAACATAAAAAAACAACATAAAAACAAGACATGCTTCACTGCTGAGTTTTGGAGCTGAGTGGAATCATTCTCATGGGGCTGGCGAACTTCTTGAAGCAGCTCCTACTTAATCACCTCATCTTGAATAAAAGGGAGCACATTAGAAATTACAACTCCTGTTGCAGGAGCAGACAGAGGAGAAACTTGTACCAGTGCTCCTTTCATCCATTGTCTGGTTTGGATCATCTTATTGACGAGATTTTTTTTGTGTCAGGAACACCACCACTGCTTTGCTCATTCGAGAGGGAGAGAAAATGTTTTCACAGCCGACCTGCTCCCCACCACTAACAACACTAACACTAACAGCTCCACTCTCCATCTCGCCGCCAGTCTCAGACTTTCAGTTGTTTACAGCTTGTGTACTTTACTTAATACTTTAATACTTTCACTGTTTAATTCCAGTAGAGAGAAAAAAAACAAGCAGAAAATTAGCAAAACGCCAGAGAGCTCTGCACGCATGCCCTCTGTACTCAGCTTATGTGCAGAGAGAGGAAGAGAGAGAAAGACAGAGAGACAGAGAGAGAAAGTTAGTGTGAGAGAGAGACAGCAAGAGAGAGAGAAAGAGAAATGTTAATGTCTAAACGCTGCCTAGTCCACCCCATACCCCACTAACACCCCTAACTTCCCCATAACCCACTTCCTCCTGCAGTCCACCCTACACCCCACTCCCTCACCTAAAACCCCAATGAGGAATGAGGAGGAGAAGGATCAGTGCAATCACACCACAGCTCCTCTTTTGGACATGAGGAGTAATTAAGGTTATAATTAGACATGGTGCTTCTGTCATCACACTCTTTACACCAGGTTAAGGATTTATTTAATATTCATAAGTTTGATAAGAGGATTAATGTTCATGAACCGAGATTACACCAAGTCCCTCAGAATCGTCTCGTTAGGTCCCAGTGTCAAGTGTCACTGATAAGACAAAATCAGGTGAAATAAAACCAAATAAGCAAAATATAGAAGCTGAAGTCCTGCATCACAGCAGCAGATTTTACAACACAATTCAGTCTCGTTCTTCTGAGAGACCTCGCTCTGAGTGGTTACAGCATCTATGAGCTCAGAATTCACGACATAATTATTCATGTATAAAAACACAAAGCTAAAAATCAATAAAACTCTTTGCTCCTCCTAGTGCCAGGTTTATTTATTCATATTTAGCTCAAAAACTCTATTAAAAATATTTTTGAAAAATATTTTTTTGTTTGAAGCAGTTAGTGCTGCGTAAATCAGGGCCTGAATTTCGTTTTTTAAACTGGGGGGAATTCCCCCTTACATGGGTCACATGGGGGGATTTAAAGATTATGGGGGTGAGAAGAAATTTTGACACATCGGGCTAAATTAATAATCTTCATTTATTTATGTCTACAGATTTTAATGAATTGTGGTTTTCAAAACAGCTTAATAATAAAATCTGTCATGCTCTCCTCCAAACTGACATTAAGAACTGTATTAAACTCTATATTAATGTCTTTCAGAGTCAGTGAATCTCATATATTCCAGTTTCAGTTCAATTTCATTGTTTTTTTTTTTAAACTTTATACAAAATACACCATGTTCTCCTTCAAACTGACATTAACAACTCCATTTAAACTCTATATTAATATCTCAGTTTCAGTGTCTTTCACGTGTTTCAGTTCAATTTCAGTCACTTTTTTCCCCTGTGGCTTATTTTCTACGTCTGAATAAAGAAGGAATGTCTCAGCTTTAAGGCTAAGATTTAGCCTAATTATTTTTTTCTAATATTTAAGCGTTGTGAAATAATCTAGCCAGAGTGTCAGATTTTTTTATTTTAAGGAAAAAACTCTCTAAGATTAAAAACCATTTTAGTGACTTATGTTTTTTTTCAACATAAATTAAATAACAGTTAATGAAAAATATATTGCATACTGAGCTGCTGGGTCTCCTCGCGGTTGAAACACGGCTCGTTACGTGAGAGGTGATGAATATCAGTAAGCAGGAGACTATTTTACACACTGTCTTACGTTCATTCATGTGAACTTTCGATAAAACGCGCATTTTAAGACAGGGAGATGATGGTTTACTCTCGCTTCGCTGCTGCTGTGTCGAGTCGGCAGGCGCGCTCTATCCGCTCACACTCTATAAAGAGCAAAACAGCATTTAATGTTTGAATTTCGGGATTAAAATAATATAATTTGGAAGCCGATACTATCTTCACAAGCAGCTCATCATGACTCATGAGAATATTAGAGCGCGTCACACAGTGTGAATCAGGTCAGTGCCGATGCGCTACAGGACCCAACGCCAGTCAGAGACGGCCGCTGCAGTGCTGTTTGTTGAATTAAACTCTAAAATAACAACAGACTCTCGCATTATAAAAGTTAAACTTGCAGGAATTTAAATTATGCGCAATTCCCGCAATCCCACGCCGAAATTCAAGCCCTGGTAAATGAGAGAATCTGACTGGTTGGCTGCCGTGTAAGTCAAATTACCTCTTTCTATGAACGTGGGTGGGTCTTAGACGCGTTTATTGAGTAGGTTCCCTAAAAAATGGAATTTCGGCTTATGAGATTATTGAACTATCAAACCAATGTGGATAAAAGCAGCACAGGTACTGGGAGGCGGGGCCTCATGTACATGTGTGTGCAATCATAGAGGACATGATCAGGATGTTAATAAACAGCATCTCACTTTTATTATATTTTTTTGTTATTGAGCGATGCTCAGAAATAACCATTTCATTTGTGACATCGTTCTGCTGAAGAGGAAAACAATTCAATCTGCAATCTAACAAATCTTTTCTGCACGTTTTCTTCCAGGCATCAAGTGACACGACAGCCAGCGGATATTTACTTACAGTCTGCAGTAGAGCAGTACAGTAAATGGAGTGGAACTGAACTCAGAGCTCAGGAGATATACACACACTGTACATCACTCCTCAGTGCTTTTACCCATACTGGACTTATTTTTATTTCTAATCTAATTGGATTATTTGCTTTTTCTAACTAGAAATACTTCAGTCTAGAATCTGTTTTATGAGTAACAGAGATGACTAAATAAAACAAAATACATTTTGTCAACAAGGGAAAACTGGAAGCTTCTGCACAAATTCCTTGCAAGCTCCACAACATCTTTTCTTCACTTCTTAACCCCCACCACCTCCTTCACCATCCTCCCTTACTGCTGACGACTTTGCCACCTTTTTTGATGGGGAAGATTGAAAAAAATCTGCCAGGCCTTCACTCTTACCCCGACTCCTACACTACAGGATTCAGGATTCCCCTTCACTTTCGCCGACGCATTTTTCTCACCAATCAACAGATGTGATCCTGCAGGTCATCTTATTCTGCAAACCTACCACCTCTCCATTGGATCCTATGCCTTCCAAAATGCTCCAGACCATCTCACAAGACCTCCTCCCCTTCATCATTCCTATCATTAATGACTCCATAACATCTGGTCATGTACTAACTGCACTCAAGACAGTAAGAGTTATTTCCTTATTTTATTTATTCCCAATTAACACACTTAGCACTGATTGACTATACTGTATAGTACACAGTTATATTATTTATAATCGCACTATCCAGTGTCATCCAGATGAGGATGGTTGCCTTTTCAGTCTGGTTCCTCCTCATGTCTTCTCAGGGAGTTTTTCCTTGCCATCATCACCTCTGGCTTGCTCTCAGATCTCACCTTCTGTCACTGCACACAACCGTGGGGTGACCATGGACAGTCAACTGTCCTTCTCCTCTCCCACTGCTAATCTGAAATGCTCATGTCAATTTCTCCTTTACAATATCAGAAGGATGGAGCATGCGCACCATTCATCCTCTGCAACTGATCCACAACCCAGCTGTATGACTTGTTTTCCTCAGTTCTCCCACAACACTCCACTGCTGTGCTCCTTCCACTGGCTTCATATATCTGCCCGCATAAGATTTACAACACTGATGCTCACCTACAAAGCCAAAAATGGACCAACACCTACCTATCCTAAAGCATTTATCACACCCGACACTGCACCACGCTTCCTCCGCTCCTCTAGCACTGCTCAACTGCTCCCACAATCTCTCAGCGTACAAGGAAGACCTGCATCGAGACTCTTCTCTGTCCTGGCACCGAGGTGGTGGAATGAAGTTCCCCTAGATGTGCGAACAGCTGAGTCACTGACAGCCTCCAAACAACATCTTCAACGTCTTCATGCAGTACTTAAATTAGCACTTTATTATTTAAAAAAAAAAACTCCTCAACAAGGCTTTTAAAGTGACAGTGTTCTTAACCCCTGACCCAGTGAAGCAGTATGAGGGTTTTTTTTTAATTTTTATCAAAGCACTTCTTCAGGGGCATCTGCCAAATACCGCAATTGTTGGACTGAAATAGTACATCAAGATATTCCTTTAATCCCTTTAATCAAATTTCTGAACCTTGAACCTGTAATATATATATATTTATGGACTACACAAATACACATTTACACACACACACACACACACACACACACACACACACACACACACTCTTGTTAACCCATATGAGGATGGGTTCTCTGTTGAGTCTGGTTCCTCTCAAGGTTTCTTCCTATCTCCATCTCAGGGAGTTTTTCCTTGCCACCGTCGCCTCAGCTTGCTCATCAGACACACACTCTCACACTTCATTGACATTGTAAAAAGCGCCATACAAATAAACTGAATTGAATTGAAATTGAATTATATATATATATATATATATACGCATAAATTGTTAATGCTTTACATTTTACTTACTGCATTAATTGCATTAAGATTGACATTTAGTTTAAAAAACCTGAAGTTCAGCTTTAATAAAATGTCAGTATTGATGTATTAATTGTCATGTGTAAAAATTATAATATATAAATTGTTTATATATTAAAATGAAGTCAACAGTAATGGTTCATGTCAGTCAGGGTAGGATTAAGTTTACTCACTGGTTTTGTTTTTAATAATAATAGTAACACTAATAAAAGTATTATTATTATTATTATTATTATTATTACTACTACTACTAATAATAATAATAATAATAAAAGTATTAGTTACTGTGTAAATGTTATTGATTTATTTCCTTATGAACACATTCATCAATTCTAGAGTAAATTTAATTTAAATTTTAAATGTTTTATTTCATATGTATAAAAGCCTGGTCAGAGTTGTGGTGGTTTACTCGTTTGTTTATATTTTGGGAAACAGAACCGAATAAATTGAATAGAAAACATGGCAGGTAGGTACAAACACAAATACTAACGGTGTGAGTGAGATTATAAAAACATTCCCACACACTTCTCTAGCTGAGAGGGATTACGATCCGGAGTGATGTAGCTGAGGTAGAGGAACCGTCAGAGCCGCACTTCACACCCCGCGCTCACACTGCGCACATCTCTACTGCTGGGGTTTACAGAGGTTTTGTAAAAATAAATCCTCCAGACTGTCAGAGTTTATGTTGTACTGAGATTTCCTCATCTTCCTAAAGTTTCACTGCTTTTAATGAAAATGCTTTAGTCTCTTTGAATATTTTTAAAATGTGAGTTTTTACATCACACATCAATGAAAAAATGAATATACTGATTTTAATAAGTGAAGGATGTTGACATGCACCGACATCGCCAGCGTTTCACAATTACACATTAACATTTATTTTAAACACACACAGTTCCATCGCAGCGCCTGCAGCCATCAATCAAACCATCAATGCAACATTTTTTGATGCTACTTCAGTGTAAGTTTGTCAAAAACCTGAATATAAAAACAAATGTGTACAAAATTAAGACTCACTAGAAAACAACCACCAATTTAAACACCAATTCACTGATCTTCAGCCATCAGCACACAACTACAGCCAGATGCCATGTGAATAAACAGATTCAATCACATGATTTAAAAAAAAAACCCTAAAAGAGTCTTCATGTCCTTCACTATTTTCTTCACTATCCTCATCTTAACCTCATTTCATTCTCAACTTATCCTCATCCTCATATTATTCTCATCTTCTCATCCTCATCTTCTCCTTATCTTCTCCTCATCTTATCTTCATCTTATCCTCACCTTATCCTGGGTTGATTTACTCCTGATTTCCACCACAGATGAGAATTTACACCAGAACCAGAGCAGAACAGTCATAAATCTCTGTTCACACTGACAGTACTGATCAATCGATTGCTAATTAATCAGCTAATTATTAACATCGCTAATGCAAGACCTGAGAAACCTGTTTCTCTAAAAGTGAATTCTCTGTTCAGGAAATGTTATACTTTTATCACATCATTCAGTTCTGAGAGACGTTTCAGCTCCTGTTTACATTCAGGTTTTTGTCCTTGCTTTGAGCTCTGAATCTCAGGAATGAAAAGAGAGAATCCGCAGCACAGAGACACTAAACACCGAGACGCGACAATCTGCTGTGACCCACTTACAGAAAAATAAGGTTTCTCCTGAACTGCTCACTCCTCAAAGTAACAGAAGCTGTGGATGCATTCATGGATAATACTGAGACACAAAATCAGTTCTAGACTTTAGTTTAGTCTTTTTAGCTCCTTTTTTCTACAGATTTCTACATTTCATTTCTGAGAAGCTTTGACCTTCCTGAGGTACAGATTTATACTCCAGCTCATGTTCTATAACACTGAGCATTATTATTATTATTATTATTATTATAGTTGTTGTTGATGCTGTGGTTGTTGTATTTATTGTTACTTCAGTTGTATTCAAAACAAAAATACATTTTAAATTGAAACAAAAAATGTTTATTTCATTTAAATGATGGTTTTATTTAAAATGACTTACAACTGAGAGAGGATCCAGCTGAGCAGTCGAGGGTTAAGTGTCATGCTGAAGGACCCAAAGCTGGCAGCTTCTTGTAGCTGGTGTTTGGAATCACAACCTTCTAATCACCAGACCAAAGCCTTAACCACTGAGCTCAGACAAACTACTAAATGCTGTTATGTTCTATATATGTGTATAAATGGATATTGGAGTTTCCCTGATGAAGAACGAGACACGTTTAAAGCAATTTCATTGTTACAGGCTGTAAATTTATCAGAAGGAATAAAGATAGGAGCTACTGCATATTTAAACAGCCCTCAGTGAAGAAAGTGCTTTTCTTTCACTTTAACTGTCTGATCAATACAGAAACTGATGAACTTCCCGTCTTCCAAAAAGGAGAGCACTTTAAAGTCATCAACATTTGCAAACTTCAGACATTTCACTGAAGCACTAATCACTAATGATTCTCACGAGAGATGAGGTTTGTGCTGTATGTTTGGCAACACAATCATCAACAGACGTGATCATACAGAATTGGAAAAAAATCTAATCTAACTAAAACCTCCTCCTCCTCGGTGTGCAATAAGCAGTAAATAATCTGAAACAGCACTGAGGTGAAAGGCAGAGTGATGACATCAGATCCGAGGAAGAGGAAGAGACTCAGTGATGATCTTCAGGAAATCATCGTTGCGTGGCAACCAGGCAGCATGAGTATAAGAAGAGCACACAGTTGTTGTGTGAAATCACATCTCAAATGCAAATGGCCAAGAACCAGGGCTTTAACAAAAAAAGTAAGACAAAAACATCATTACAACCTAAAATCAGCCTGATTTTATCTCCTTAAAGAAACTCAGCCACAGAGAGACTCAGTAACTTCATCCGGAAAATAAACTGCTCAAAAACACCAGATTTACACTCAGAAATTCACAACTCGGGCAAATATATTTTGAAGATTTTGATATTATATATAAAAATGTAAAATTTAAATTATACCTCAGGTAACATAAAGAAACCTCTAAAGACGGTAAAAGATCTCTGACTCTCTGATAAGGTCACTGGGTAAAGCAGATCAGCAAGTGCTCATTACAGTGAAGTGAGAATCAGCGTTAAACACACACACACACACACACACACACACACACACACACACACGCCATAAGCGTGCACAGGGCGCGCTCTAACACAGCTCTAAAAACATCAACATTTAAAACTTACTCTGAATCTCTGCGGACAGACGACACACACTCCGCTTCTCAGATCGGCTTGTTGTGTGTGTGTGTGTGTGTGTGTGTGTGTGTGTGTGTGTGTGTGTGTGTGTTTAGTAGAAAGTCCCAGACCGGATCCCGGAGTGCGCGCGGAGGGAAACAGACTCTTAGCGCGTGAATCTTCACCGCCCTAACAGACACGTCGCGCGTGTTTTCCGCCGCTCGAGCTCGGATTTTTACCTCCTCCGAGATAAAAATGATGAAGATGATGAAGATAAATGAAGATGACCTCACATCCGTTCCGCTTTCCCGGTATAAACGCGCTGGAACGTTAAAATGACAGCGCGAGCGAGAGACACAGAGCGAGAGAGATGCACGCGCATCCGTTCGGGTCGTAGTAAGAGCTCGTGCTGTCTGAGAGCCGCTACAGTGTGCGCGAGCATATAGTCATGAGCTACAGTGCACGCGCGCGTCCCACCTCTCTCTCTCTCTCTCTCTCTCTCTCTCTCTCTCTCTCTCTCTCACACACACACACACACACACACACACACACACACACTCCTTTCCTCTCTCTCACTCTCACTCTCTCTCTCTCTCTCTCTCTCTCACACACACACACACACTCCTTTCCTCTCTCTCTCTCTCTCACACACACACACACACACACACACTCCTTTCCTCTCTCTCTCTCTCTCTCTCTCTCTCTCTCACACACACACACACACACACACACTCCTTTCCTCTCTCTCTCTCTCACTCTCTCTTATACACACACTCCTTTTATTTTTATTTTAACATAGGACGCATATCACTAGGATCGCTTTCTATAATCTCAGAAATATTGCTAAGATAAGAAATATAATTTTACTACAAGACGCAGAAAAACTAGTTCATGCTTTTGTTCCCTCCAGGTTGGATTATTGTAATGCCTTACTGTCTGGATGTTCCAGCAGGAGCATAAACAAGCTCCAGTTAGTCCAGAATGCAGCAGCTTACTAGAGCCAGAAGATATGACCACATCACCCCTATCTTATCCACACTGCAGTGGCTCCCAATCAGATTTCTGAATTGGCTCCTAGTAAAGTTATTATTAACCTATACTCTTAACCTATAAAGCACTGAATGGTCTCACGCAGTAGTACCTGAGTGAACCCAAAGTTTAGTTTGAGGTTGCTGTGGATGGTACCACATGGAAACCCTTAAGATGATTGTGGATGATCTCACTTGGACAGCCTAATGATTGCATTTGCTAAAAACTATGCTCAAGTCTCATTCATTATCCAGTGGATAACATCACCTGGATATTATAGGCTTAAATCTAAAATTCTACTGTAGTTAGCAATGATCCTGAGGCTTATATTGAAGCTCTAACCCTGCCCCTCTAATCCCACCAGTAAATGTATAGATTTTTAAAGAGGTACTCTTAGAACAATGATTCTTTAAAGGGTTTTGTGTATAATTAAAGGTTCTTAGCTTCCTAAAATGTTTCTAGTTTGGAATAGGAAAACACAGTGTTGTACAGTTCTACATAAAATTATAAAGTTTTCTCCAGAGTGTCAACCAAAGAACTCTTAAAGGTTCTAGATTTGTTCTTTTTTATGAGCTTGGCTGCTGTTTGGTTCCTCAGTTAGATCCTGTGTTTCTTTTTTCTATTCTTGCTGTCTAAGAGGAGCAAGCTCACTGCAGAGGTTCTGCTGATTCTTTCTTTCCTCTATGTTCCTCTATAATCATGGGAGAACCATGTCAGCTGATGTGGACTGACATTATCTATGTGTAATGTGATCTTGTGATATTTTCCCTGCATGGTTTATCGGTACTCATTAGAGAATGTCAGTTTTATTAATACTATACTGTAAGTCAATAGAAGTGTCATCTTTACTGGAACTGAAGAGCTATATAGAGTTACAGAACCTGACAGAACAGTTCTTCTAAAAACTAATGCAGAGCAACAAAACACTCAGTTATTTATAGATTATTATAAAGAACTTCTCTTGGCTGAAAATGAGCTGTGGAGGAAATGGCGAAACGCATAATTTTATTCTTTATGACCAGATTCCTGGTGTTTTATGTTTTGTTTATAATCACTGACTCAATGTGTCTGAACTACAGATGAAAAGATTCTGCTTGGATCCACTTCTGCTTGGAGCTTTCATCCCCTGAAAATCACTTGCCACTGATAAGGATATAGACTTAAGTGAAAACTATCACTGAACAGTTAATACCTTAAGTTTAATATGATAGCCTTAATGTTAAAACACTCATGATGCTTAATTTCCTGTTAAAACACTTACCACTATTTGACTTTATAGTGTACAGTTATAGAAGGGAAGTGATGTATAATCGCAGTGTCACCCAGAAGAGGATGGCTTCCCTTCTGAAGAGCTCTTCCTCATGACACCACCTCACCACTGTTGCCTCTGGCTTGCTAATTAAGGATGAATTTAATTTTTTTATTTAAAATTTTATATATGGATTGAATTGAATTAAAATCTGAATAAAATATGATTATTTTAAACATTAAGATCTGTGTGTTTGTTTCTTAAGAAATTGTTTGCGTAATAATCAGTGGTTTTAGTTCTGTGAGGAAACAGTAACATATTTTAAAACTTTTTGTTGAGTTTTGTGAGTGAAACGCCTTCCTAACATTTTTTTTGTGGTTGGTTCAGTGGGGAGTTTTGTAGGGCATGCTAAGCTAATGTTAGTGCTTTATTACTCTCTGACAGGACCAATGAGCTTCTTGTTGTTATAATAACACTCAAACTCAGCACTACTGCTCTGATGTGCTCACAATCAGTTTAGTTTACAGTAATATGCACTCAAACATAGATTTTTCTTTAAACAGCTCACATTTTCTGCATATAAACACAGTGAATGAAAACATTTATGGGTCACATTTAGTTTGTTATAGTGTCACAGCAGGTTGTATGGAGCATAATGTTTGTTTAATCAGCATAAAACTGTCAAACTGCTGCTCAGACAGTAAATGTAGGACTTAAAGAACAAATATTACATTAAAATATTTAAAATTTAATTTTTCTACATTTCTCAGAGAACATTCTTCCACAATGCTGATCATATAAATGCATGATCAATTCACAGGAAATAATAATCTGTGCATGGACATCCAGCATTTCTTTATTCTATCACAGGGCCAAATTCCATTTAAATAACATATACACATTATCTCAGAAAGCATGGTGATAGAACCATTCTCAGAGGAAGCAAAGTGAAGCAAAGACACATCAGTCAATTGGTTGTTTCCCAGCAGCTGAACATCAGGAACAGGATCAGTGCTGCAGAATAAACGTACTTCAGACGGCCAGCTCGAGCGACTAATGAAGATAAATTAACATCTGTCGGTTCCTGGAAGAGCCTCTGCTCATTCACAGAGAAATGATTTACAATTGCCTCCTCTTCGGGCCGATGTTGTAGCAAGTTAGTGAGCTTGATATGTGAGATACACACCAGCATCACTCAGGTGAAAGACCAGCAGATGTGGGATTCATTCCTGATGCCAGACTGTGAGGCGTGATGACATATCACTATAAAGATGGAACTGTAGAATAACACACAGAGTAATGGAGATTCAGGCTTAAAGCCATGTGGCTGAACATTCAGTAGGTTGTGAGTTCGAATCTCCTGTTGTGTTTGTGTATTCAATTCAATTTTATTTGTATAGTGCTTTTAACAATGGACATTGGCACAAAGCAGTTTACAGATATATAAATTCTGGATATAAAGTTTTCATTTATAATTTTTTCCCTAATGAAGAAGCCAGAGGTGATGGTGGCGAGGAAAGACTCCCTGAGACGATATGAGGAAGAAACTTTGAGAGAAACCAGACTCAAAAGGGAACCCGTCCTCATCTGGGTGACGCCGGATAGTGCGATTATAAATCATTTCTCTTCTATAACTTTGTATTATATAGTTAAAAAGAAGAATTGTGTAACCAGGAACTTATGAGCTTATAAGCAACTTATGAATATGTGCATAAGAGTCATTTCTGAATTCATTACAGTTTATCTTGAACTCTATTTTGTTGAAGTTATCAACCGTTCAGTGATGGAGACTTGAGTGCAAAACTATTTGTAGCAATTGCAGTCCTCTTTGTTATGGTTTCTATGTGATATCATCCACAGTA
Organism: Pangasius macronema; assembly: GCA_037577455.1. Classification (NCBI taxonomy): domain Eukaryota; kingdom Metazoa; phylum Chordata; class Actinopteri; order Siluriformes; family Pangasiidae; genus Pangasius; species Pangasius macronema. The sequence goes on from CM074950.1 coordinate 27,462,049, forward strand.
ATCTCACTGATCTTTAGGCTGTCCATGTGGGGCCATCCTCAGCAACAATCATAAAAGACCAGAAGTTCGCTCAGATACTGCGGCATGAGACCATTCAGTGCTTTATAGGTCAATAGTAGTATTTTATAAATGTTAAATTTGATTGGGAGCCAATGCAGTGTGGATAAGATAGGGGTGATGTGGTCTTACTTGGTTCTAGTAAGCTGCTGCATTCTGGACTAACTGGAGCTTGTTTATGCTCCTACTGGAGCATCCGGACAGTAAGGCATTACAATAATCCAACCTAGAGGTAACAAAAGCATGAACGTTTTTTTTCTGCATCGTGTAGTGACAATATATTTCTTATTTTAGCAATATTTCTGAGATGAAAGAAAGCAATCCTAGTGATATTATCTACATGAGCTTCAAAAGAAAGACTAGAGTCGATAATCACACCAAGGTCTTTTACTGCTGCAGATGATGAAACAGAAAGGCCATCCAGAGTTATGATGGAATCAGAAAGCTTACTTCTAACTGCATGTGGTCCTTTACATATTCCTCAACTTTATTAAGTTGTATTAACCTTGTGTCACACAGCTTAACATACAGCTGTGTCATCAGCAGAACAGTGGAAGCTAATATCACCTTTACAAAGAATTTGGATAAAAAAAATAAAAAAAAAAACAAAAGCATGACAGAAAGAGTGAAAAATACAACAAAAGAAAATGATAGCACAAAATTATTGCTGAAAACAAAACAAACAGTATAGTTTAAAGGGTGACACAGGCAGGAAACTCCCAGCAAATGATTCGAAACCAGAAACTACATCCAAGAATAAAACAAGCGAGAGAAAAAAGATCTGGAAAAGTATAAGTCAGGATTTGGTCATAATAAATATGATAAAATGACAAAAGACAAAGTCTATCTGATAAAGCAAACATTAATATATGAACACCTGAGAAATTAAATATTGGCCTTGTGAGTGTGATTGCTGAGTATCTGCCCATTTGACACTACATGTGACTGGTACATACACTGAGCTACTCTGGTGATAACTGTAGACTTTTACAGCAGCTGCTGTGGTGCCATAAGCATAAAACATAGTTTTCACTCAAATCTCTCAGTTTTTAAAAAAAAATTTCCCCCCAAATGACACTAGTGTGACAACACTGTGAAGTAAAAAGCATTGTGTATGAGTTGTTGCTGAATGTGTGTCCTATGTTATTTCTGATATAAAATGAGTTTTAGACTTAATTTAAACTGACTGTTTTGTAGATGTTCAGCGTCATGATTTTATCTGGATTGGGATTATCTATACAAACATTAAACACATTTAGACATATTTAAAACAGCTTTAAATCCTAAACAATTTCAGAAGGTCTGAGACATATTTGTATCTGTACATACATCTTTATCTCTCTAAACCACATGTGAGAACTGAAACCTGTATCACTGCGCTCCATGGGATGATGCTTTTAAAATGAACTGTCCGCTTCACCGACGAATCCAAGTGTGATCCTGTCACTACAGTTTGCATTCTCACATTCAGACCGATCTGTGGACTGCAGACATGTAATATGTGTAATATGCCGATTTGCATATTACACATGATAACAGTCTGATTTCACGCTCGCTAACACAGGGAGATGTGTGTGCTAAAAATCTCAGGATTTAATCAGATATGAAATGCAACCAGGTGTAAATGAGGTCTTAGATGTCCCAGAATGGCTATAAAACTACTGGTATCAATGTTGCCCAGTGGACGGCAGTCATCAGGTGTGTATGAGCACTGAGGTTAGCAGCATTAGTAACATCCTCTTTCCCTGATGCTGTCGACTCCATATCTCCCCAAACAGCTTGTATTTATATGTATTTTTAATGTATTTATACATTTTTGTCTGTAAAAAACAGGAGCATTAATAACCTGTCTGTCTGACTGTCTTGTAGGCATTAATGACTGAACATCTTATATTTTCATAATGTTCATTAAAGAAAGTTTTTTTGTTGTTGTTGGCTCTGACAGTAAGTTTTCAGATTTGCAGGTAACGTTTAGCCAACTAGCATTTAATATACATCTGTTCTCTAGAAATATATGAATTTAATTTGCACTTATTTTGTTCAGTCCTGCTTTTCCCTTTAAGGAATTATTCTTTAAATCGGACATTGCTTGTCGTTTATAGAACAGAGGAAAAATTTGTGTTTGTATTTAATAATACTTGAAATGTTGTAATACAGTTTTTATTTGTCTCTGTTAAAGAGCTCTTAACACTTTTACTTCAAATAACTTGCCTTCTTAAAAAGACTAAAAACAGAGAGCACATTCCTGCAGCATTCACTTCTCTTTAAAAAAAAAAAAAAAAAAAAAAAAAAAAACGAAAGAAAGTCTGATTTGGATCCTACAGGACAAAACAAAAAAGCCATGCAAGCATTAGGTTTGTGGAGCTCATGTGGAGCTTAAAATGGGTGAGAACATGCAGAGTTGCCAGATCCCACTCCTACTGTTTCTCTAAAAGTGCACAAAAGATCCAAAAAACTAGACCCAAAATTTTGGGTTCATTAACATGATTCAAATAGGGTGAGCACTATTTTTTTGTCTATTGTCAGTGGTTTGTTCCAGTATGTCCACTTCCCCATTTTCGGTTTAAATCTGAAGACAAAAACAGAGACATTGTGTTACAAACTGAGATTCTGGCCAGCATTAACACACACACACACGCACGCACGCACATATATATGCGCACACACACATACACACACAAACACGCACCCACACACACACACACACACACACACACACACACACACACACACACACTTGTCTGGGATCAGTTCCAGCTCAGGGGAAACTGATTAATAGAGAATGTAATTCTACAGATTGCTGACTGCAGAGCTGTGCGACTGTGTCCCGAAAAGCAGCCACCTCTCATCAGGATATGTGTTTAGAGGCTCTTAATGAATAAGTAATTAGGAGGAGACAGTGATTGATGTGAGAGAGACCAATAAATTGGCAAGTGCTGGTGCTATTGAACACTCCATCGCGTCGAGTCTGCTCCACTTTCACTCAGAATAAAATCACACTGACTGAAAGCTAAAGAGCAGCCAATATGCTAATAGAGCAATTTAACTGTGGCTTTTAAGTAAGCAAACATAAAGATAAAACTTCTGTCCATCGTCCATCCAAAGACAAAGCTTCTTACCCAAAATCTGTAGGTTTGTCCCCCAGCAAATTCATCTGTGCAACTTATAATTAGAGCTAAATAACAGCAAAAAGGTCTGGACTGAAATTTTGTACTTAATTTGTCCAAAACTCTGGCTGGACTTCATTTATAAGCTACATCTGTTCATGCTACAGGCCAGATGAACTTGTTTTTCTGGTGGCTGTGGAGTTGCATTACACATCTGCATGCTTTCACTTTGTCATCAGTCTTTATTAGTTTTAGTTTTTGATTTTTTTCGAAGAATCTAAAACAAAAGCCTGTTATTACACACTGGGCATCATTACTCAAAATCCAATAAGCACAAACATTTAAAGTTCCCTGAGTTAACACAATTAACTCAAACATTTTTCAGCATGTTTGGCCCTGTTCACATAAATCTCTTTTCGAAAATTTAATTATTCAATTAAATGCTTCCAGACAAAAAGAAGCTCTAAAAGCTGCTTTGGCGCCATTGTTTATCACATGAAGACCATTATTTTCTATGTTTAAAAATTATGGCTTAGAGTGTTCACACTTTTCTCTGTGGTTCAAACAAACACAATTCTTAAACACACACACACACACACACACACACACACACACACACACACACACACACACACACACACACACACACACACGCCAAAACAAAACAGGATTTAAACCTAAAATTAAAAGTCAACCTGCTCCTCTCCTTCAATAGAACCTTGTTTCTCCCATTGTGATGTGTAGCATTTAACCGCCGTGGAATCTATGCCTTCATCAGCACTTTTAAGATTAAACAGAGGAGGAAAGTTTAAATCCTTATTTTGTCTTGTATTTTAAAAAGTCTGATAGATGAATAAATAGAAATATAAAGAACTGAAAGTTAATACTGATCCAGATTTATTTATCTCAGCTACAGGAATCAGGTCAGTTAAAGCTCCTGTTACACCACAAGACTGAGGTCTGTTTAATTATTCAGACATATTATAGCCTAATCAATTGACAATAAACACAGTTAATCCACAGCCAGAATCAACCACAGTACACATAATCACAAGTTATTTTATAATAATAATTAATTAATATTTTTAATTATACAAATATTTATTTTTGTGAAACAACAGTCTTTTGTATAATAGTCTTAAATCATTTTAAGGTTTTGCTAAATTGTGAAACACATTTCTGTGTTTGTGAAATAATTCCTTATTCATTAGCATTCATCACCACATTTTTACACGTCAATCAAAATTCAGATGTCAGAATTCAGCAAAATTTAAATTGTTATATAAATAGATTTTTTCCCCCCTATTGCTATACAAAATATACTACCATTTTGAAACACTAATCCTGCATCTATTCTGATTTACACCAGCAAGTTTTTTTAATGCTCTGCTGCTGGGGCCCCACATCGATGGCCTGAAGATCAGTGGGGTTGCTGAGGATGGTGATGCTTCGGGGCCGTGAAGGGATTTGTACTGTGATGGCTTTGGAACTACAATTACTGTGGTGGCTTTGAGGCTGCAGTTGATGCAAGCAGTTTTGCACTAGGGCTAGGGTTAGGGTTTAACTCACACCTCTGAAATGACTTCTTCTACCATGTGAGGTTGGGGTCACTGAGTCTGAATGGCTCATGTTCTCAATCGTAGAGGCAGCTATAAGAAGCTGTGGCTGGAAGACTGTCTGTGCTTGTAATGGTGTTAACCAGGGGGCAGTGGTAGCTCAGTGGTTAAGATGTTGGACTACTGATCAGAAGGTCATGAGTTCAAGCCGCAGCACCATCAGGCTGCCACTGCTGGGCCCTTGAGCAAGGCCCTCAACTGCTCAGTTGTGTAAATGAGATAAATGTAAGTCGCTCTGGATAAGGGCGTCTGCCAAATGCCATAAATGTAGATGTAAATGTAAACCCTAGGACACGGTGGTGGAAACCAGTGGTGAAGGAAGCAGTCAAGCAGACTGATTCATCTGAAAGATATAGAAGGGCTGCACCAATATAGTTGCAGAAGTAAACACACTGGGCAGGGTTGGGATTGTACATTTAACATGCCTCTTCAATGTTGCATGGAGATCAGGGGCAATGACTTTGGACTGGCAAACTGGGAATGATGGCCACTGTTTATTTTTTTTAAGGTTATTTTCCCTGTTATTTGCTGATGCTGTACTCATGACAACATCTGAAATAAACTTCTAACACACTCAAACATTTCACTGCTGGGAAAAAAGTGGGATTATCTCTTTAGGTGACGGGAGAAACCATGGCCCTGGTAGAGGAGTTTAAGTGTCTTGAGATCTTATTCATGAGTGCAGTGGTGACTCAGTGGTTAAAGTACTGGGCACATTTAAATGGTAAATAAGAGAAATAATTGCTGAACTTCCTTCTCTCAGACTTTTAAATCTGCCAAGCAAATGGAAATTCTGACCTTTATTATGCATAAAACTACCAACCTAATGACAGGCCATGACTAAATCATTATTATTCCATAAACTGATAGAGCCATAAAATGTTTCTTTTATAGCATCATATTGGCTTAAAGTGTTTAAACAGCAATGAAAATTAATTCAATATTAAGACTGAGAGATTGGATGCAAAAAAATCTACTACATATGTGCATTTTTGTAAATGACAAGAAAGTTCCCCATATCTGATTATTCTAATGCCACTCCACTCTGTTTACGTTATGTATTATTGATCCAAAAGCAGGATATATTTAAACACTCCTTGGTTGCAGCAACAATGTTTCAAATATGATTTCCAGGAAAACCAGGAATTATTAAATAATTAATAATATGTGTGTGTCAAGTCAAGTCAAGTTGAGCTTTATTGTCATTCTGCTACATGTGTGGACATGTAGTGGAACAAAATGTCGTGTCTCGCAGGACCACGGTGCTACATACAAGTTAAACATAAATATGAACATTGAAGTATAAGAAAAACAATTAAGTTGACTATATATAGATACTGTAAATGAAATTGTGCAAAAGAGGTATTTTGTACATGAAACTGTGCAAGAGAGATATTTTGGGGGAAGCAGGCCATAGTGCAAGATGATTTGTAGTGCAATGCACAAGTAAACATATATTATCAAATATCTTTTATCAAGAGTCTTTGTGTGAGGGAGTGTCTATAAAAAGTGTTCAGTGTACATTCAGAGAATTCAATTCAATTACCTGCTCCAGGTGTGTGTTCACGGGTATGTGTGTTTGTTCCTTCAGTCCAGTTTCTAAGTATTGAGGAGTCTGATGGC
>CM074951.1:8692-28569 GCA_037577455.1 Pangasius macronema
GGGCAGCCATTTTAGCTGCGGCGCCCGGGGAGCAGTTGGGGGATCGGTGCCTTGCTCAAGGGTCTCACCTCCGTCGTGGTATTGAGGGTGGCAGAGAGCGCTCGTCATTCACTCCCCACACCTACAATCCCTTCCAGACCCGAGACTTGAACCCACTACCTTCGGGTTCACCTTCAGGTTACAAGTCCGACTCTCGAGCCATTAGGCCACGACTGCCCAAATGAGGATATGAAGCTAGTAGGTGCAAGTGTTGAGGATGCAGAAGATAGGGATTAACCATCTTCTGCCCTGGTCAACAAGCCACACCCTTTCATTATCAAAGAGGCAGTAAATTAATAAATAGATACATGACTAAACAATATTATTGGAATCAATAAAATTTGAAAGGGGTTCATTCTAAACGTGAAAACTAATGTTTTAATTCATTTTTTAATTTACTATATAGCCTTTTGTCATTTTGGGAATTTCATGCTTCAAAACCAGTAACTTTTTTTCTGTCAACTTTAGAGAAACCAGGAAATTGTGCTGCTGATTTTCTATACATACTTTAATTTAAGGAAGAAGTGTGATTGGAAACAGACACACACACGCACACATACACGCACATTCCCACACACTCACAGCAGATGGTTTGTCACACAGATAATATATACTGCTGCTACTCTACTAACCAATGCCCCCAAAGCTCCCTTGAATGTGTGTGTGTGTGTGTGTGTGTGTGTGTGTGTGTGTTTGTGTGTGTGTGTGTAAAGCTCTTGGTGTGATTGACAGGTACCATCATCTTGGTGCAAAGCCAGTGAGTAGACATGCCACTCACACACTGATAAACCCAATAACCTGTCCCATTGTTATCTTCTCTTTAATTCCACACTTGCTGTCCAAAGGCATTCACTGTCCCTTAATCCTCACTTCTTATTTTCTCTCCCTTGACAAATCAGTGTCTGTTTCTATTCTCTTCCACTGATCGTTCTCAACCAGCTTCTCAAAAATCTTCCAGGACTAAAAGGATCAAAACAGATGAGATTCAGGTTTTTTGCCAAAAACCTTTACTCTCTGTCACAATTTCTCCCAATGAGTGAGCTTAAGTATCATAAATATCACATCACATCCTAACCCTATACATCATATATAGGTATACATATTATACAAATCATTCATATTAAACTTCATATCTAGTATACACAATAAACCATGTTGTACACATTATCTTAATCATCCTCCATCCATCCATTTTCTGAACTGCTTATTACCGTCTTGGGGGAGCATGGAGCCTATCCCAGGGTACTTGGGGCACAAGGCGGAGGACACCCTCGATGGGGTGCCAACCCATTGCTGGGCACAGCTGAACACACTCACACACTATGGACAATTTGGAAATACCAATCGGCCTACAACACATGTCTTTGGACTGGGCGAGGAAACTAGTGTACTTGGAGGAAACCCCTGGAGCACGGGGAGAACATGCAAATTCTGCATACACAAAATTTAATCCAACATTTTTCACCAAACCACGAGTAAGGTTCTTGCCATTCACAATCTCATAATCATTATTATTGAGGTGAGGGAAAAAAATGATATGATGTTGTGAGCCACTGTTTGTTACAATATGTAATTCACAGTAATCCACAGTTAGAGCTCTCAAGTTCAAACTGGTGTGGGTTTTCATGGACAAATCTCATACACTAGCTCAGACACATAACCCAAAAAATATATAGACTGAAATTTTACAGTGTCACACAGAAACAATGGCATCATAAAAGAGTAGACTTTTTATTATTAAGGCCTTGTTTTGCACAAGATTCAATTCAATTTTATTTGTGTAACGCTTTTAACAATGGACATTGTCACAAAGCAGCTTTACAGAAATAAATACGTTCAGTATGTAAATTGTAAATGTATGAATTTATCCCTAATGTGCAAGCCAGAGGTGACGGCAAGGAAAAACTCCCTGGGACTATATGAGGAAGAAACCTTGAGAGGAACCAGACTTAAAAGGAACCCATCCTCATGTAGGTGACAATGGATAGTGCAATTATAAATAAATCCCTTCTATAACTGTGCACTACATGGACAAATAGTGCAGTTGTGATAATAGTGCAATTGTGGCTCACTACCATCAGAGCCCCACCGATGTGCATATAAGCTTATGTTGCACAAACAACATCACAAGCAGCAACACTGGCAGATCATAACAGAGAGAAGGGTTTCCCATCAACAAGGCTGTTTGTGTTTGCATTAGCCAGTTAGCCAACATTGTGCTGTGTTTTGATCTCACAGAATGATGATCAGGTCAGCACACAAACACAGCACAGTGACTCACACAATCATATGGTTAATAAAGTTTTTATAATACTTAATACATAATAATAGTGCAATACTGAGTTGAGTCAAAGAGAGTGGCAGCAGATTCTGCAATGAGAGTGTCTTTGAGTTTCTCTAAAGGAACAAAGAAATAAACATTATTATTATTATTATTATTATTATTATTATTATTATTAATGGTAGTAATAGTAGTAGTAGTAGTAGCATAGTCCTCTTTCTTCATAATTACAATGAATACATTCACAAGTTTTCCCTTTTCCCTAGACTGACTCCAGTCTCTCTGCTGAAACTTCTTGCCCCTGAATTGCTTTTTAAACTCCCAGGAGCACCCAGTCCCTAACTCTCATCACTGCACACATTTACTTTCAGTTTGAATTGAGTTACTGAATAATACTTTTCTAATGACAAAGCTAATAAATGGAGGAAAGGAAAAAAGATATAGCTGAGTTGTTGATGTTACAGAGATTGGCTGTTATTCAGTCTATTAAAGAGGTATGTCTTCTTTTCTTGGCTTCCTGTTCAGAGTCAATGAGACACAAAACACTGAATATGTCACTGGGAATTTTCTGTGTTAATTAAAATTCTATACATCTAAATAAGTCAAGATTTAGTGTGTTTTGTATGTGCACATGTGTCCTGGTTTCAGCTGTTTTTCACTTCACTTGATACTGTTTTAAGATCTCCTATGCTGTAGTTTATTACGCAGTGAGGGAAAATTCACAATCAATTAGAAGTTGAAATTTAAATTAAGTTATCCATCAAGTCTGGCTTTATATTTTTAACTTTGCTTAAAAGTGAAATATTAACACTTTATTAAATGACTGTATGCACATGAAAAATTACAAAAGATTCATAAATCAAGAAATAATAATCATATACTACATCAGTCATATACCGATCATTTATTACAAGAATAATCTTTGCTGACTTCTATTCAGTGATTAGAAAATTAGTTACTTATTTAATCGTATTTGTAAAGTGAAGTATTTGTAGATTTCTAGACACACATTTAGTGTGTAGTTATTTTAATACTGAAAATCTGTATCTCTTGCTAGCTTAACCTCCCTCACTCACACATCACATGCTCTGTGTGGAGGACGAGTACAGACGGACTGAATAATGAATAATTCCGGCTTGTCCATTTAAAAATAAATTCCGTTTTGTTCAGTAAACAGTAACACCATGTTTCTAATTAAATGTTCAGAACTCATAAATAAACCATCACCTGCAAATGATGTACTATTAATGTGACAGAGGAAACTCATCATCACCACTTCCATTATCATAAGGAAAAAGAAAACAAAGGAGGACGAGTGTGTGCTGTGAAATTAGTTATGCAATGAAAGGTTTAAGACAGCTGAACTTCTGAATCATCATTTCCTTATGATGTTGTTACATCAGTCTTCACATCTCTATTGTGCTAAGAATAAGTTCTGTTGGCAATTTTATTCAGAAGCTTTATTCAGGGCCTTTGGGATTTTTATTATTTCGCAGACAGAAAAGTGGTTTATTCATTTCCCTCATTTGTCTGATACTTTTATAAAAAAAAAACATTCCTTGCCGTTGAGACAGGATACAGCTCAGGGTCTTGCTCAAGGACCCAAAGGCAGCAGCTTGGCAGTGCTGGGATTCATCTCCTTCTGATTATTAGCCCATTACCTTAACCACTGAGCTACCACTCCATTGCATGTTTTTGTGAGATATGCCTGGAGAATTTAGGTAAAAAAAAATCTGAATTTTGACCAGTATAAAGTTGGTTTTAATGTTTTTAATGTTACTGATATCTAGAAAAACAGAGTATAAAACTGTAGATAACAGAAATTCCTCAAATCCTCAGCCTGGAAGTGTGTATGTGTGTGTGTGTGGCGTGTGAATGAAGTTGAAACATTTTCGCACTTGAATATTTTTCTTTTTATTTGATTTTTTTTAAGCCAGTTGATCATCAGCATACACTATTACACTATATAATTACCACATCATTACTGATGATATAATCGCACTTTACAATCTTGCACTCTTCTGTGTGTGTGTGTGTGCGCGCATTTGCATGTGTCACTCATCCATACTATACACAATACAAATCCACACATTTGAGAACACACACAATGAGAGATATACAATGCCAACATGTACTTGAGCAAAGGGTGTGTGTGTGTGTGTGTGTGTGTGTGTGTGTGTGTGTTTGTGTGTGTGTGTGTGCGTGTATGATGCACTACTTCTGGTTGGAGTTCTCATCACCTGAAAATCACCCGCTGCTGATGATGGCTCCACATAGACATCCTACAGTTCAATGAGATTACTGTGGACTGTACCACATAGAAACGATAAAGATAGCTCTGGATGTCCTTCCACAGGGTTCCCTTTTGAGTCTGGCTCCTCTCAAGTTTTGTTCCTCATATCAGGGAGTTTTTCCCTCACCACCGTCATCTCTGACTTGCTCATTATGGATAAATTTCTAAATGCAAAATTTATGTAAAGTATTTATATTTTTCTGTAAAGCTGCTTTGTGACAGCGTCTATTGTTAAAGGTGCTATACAGTAAAATTGAATTGAATTTTGTGTGTGTGTGTGTGTGTGTGTGTGTGTGTGTGTGTGTGTGTGTGTGTGTTAATTCAGTTGATGTTTGTAGTGATAAACACATTTTCAGCCTGCATTGACATTTCACTGTTTATCTGCCTTATCAAAGTCACAAAACAAAAATATTCAGAACATGTTACTCTTCTTTGTGTAATAATTCTGCATTAATATTGTGGTAATAAAAGGTCGAGGCAAAGAAACTGAAAAACATCCATTTTCCCTTTAATATCACTGCAATCTAGAACAAGGCAAAACCAGAGCTTATAACCGGAGTGAATTAACCAACACGTGTTTGTAAGGGCAGCCGAGGGGGATGTAGATGAAAAGATAGATAGATAGATAGATAGATAGATAGATAGATAGATAGATAGATAGATAGAGATGGGATGTAAAGGGATGAAGGATGGGGATCTGTTTTAATTCTTCTTTCTTGTTGTGACTGAACTGCAAACCCCTCTGCCTCCAAAGCTTTGTCAAAATACTTTCTTTCTTTTTCCTTTCTTGAAGTCGGTGGTACTCCAGCCTCTGAGTCACATCTAGTGTTATTGTCTTACAAATCCTAAAGTTTTTACTCCAGCAAAAAGCAGAAGTGCTGCAGGTTTACGCTTCCATCAGGATGGTGCATGTGTTTTCACCTTTCGCAGCTTCATTTCCTTTAAAAAGTGACAGATCAAGACAGATATTTTATAGCAGTTAGAAGGTTCAACAACATAACCTGCTACTGTCAATTTTTTCAGGTTTACTGCCAATATTCAAAGAGCTTACTATTAAAACACACCTACAAGCACACATGCAGAAAAACTCTCTCTCTCTCTCATTCTCTCTCTCTCTGTCTGTCTCTCTCTCTCTCTCTCTCTCTCACACACACACACACACACACACACACACACACACACACACACACACACATGGACAGACAAAGCACAACTTTCTGCATTCTCTTAACACAAAACCCTAATGGTTTATTAATTTTAGTATGTTGCTTTTATAATCCCTTTCTTATTCTTCATAAATCACTTAATTATTGCAAGAAAAAAAATTCCACTCCACTTTACAATTTATTTACTAGAGATATCAGTTTGATTAGAATAGCTGGGGTAAGTTATCTGAGATTATTTTACACACAAGTATTGATTGAAAATGTCAGATATATTAAGACTCAAACCATATTTGGCAAGTCAGCAATTGAGAGAAAGCTCTCAAATCTTTTCACAAGCAGAACCACAGCTGCTGTTTATCAGACATGAGCAGATCTGAATGCAAGTGCAGGGTTTTATCGATGATCAGAATCAGCATGTAGGCACAGGGTCAAGTGATGTACAGACAGGCTGAACTGGACAAGGACAGAAACTATAATGAGGCAGGAACAAAGTCAAAACTAGACACTTAATAACGCCACTGTAACATGCATAGAGATGCAGGATGTGCATATTCTCAGCATGATGTTTATTTGGGGTAAACCAGAAACCAGTGTCAGAGTGTGCAGAACATAGATTAAAACATTATCATGGATAATGCATTAAGCACACATGAAAGACAAATGTGGGGCACTTTTTATAAAGACAGTATCGTCATTTGTAAAAGGATCTTGGTGATTTTATAAATTTCACACTACATACTTTTGTGTGTGTGTGTGTGTGTGTGTGTGTGTGTGTGTGTGTGTGTGTGTGTGACAGACCTCATAGGTGCTGCTTTCATGTGCCATTCACTGTAAGTGAAAAATAGGTGTTAAATTTGCAAGTTTCAATGTGTCACTGTAAAACTGACTCTCTGTTGATTGGTGACTCTCCTTTGACCAGTTAATCTCTCACTTGATTGATTCTTTTCTTCTGGTAATGTCCCTGTTGATTAGTTACCCTCTCTGCTGACTGGTTAGTCTCCCTGTTAATTAGTTACTCTCTCTGCTGACTAGTTAATCTCCCTGTTAATTACTTACGCTCTCTGCTGACTGGTATCTCTATGCTGATTGGTTACACTCTGTAGATTGGTTTCTCTCTGGTGATTGGTCCCTCATTCTTTTGTACTTTTGTCCAATTTCTGTTTCTCCTTGTAGGGTTCTTTCTCATGTGTTTCTTGTGTCTGTGCTCTGTTATGATGATCTAAGGGCTGTGTAATGAAACTCAATGTTTGGATTTATGTCTTTTCAGTTTATTGTTTTTTTTAAATTATTTTCTGACACCGTGCTGAAAATTAATGAACTCAAAAAACTCAACATTTAAGGATTAAAGAATGTTCACTGCCCTGCCATGTCATTATGGTGAATAAACAAATGAAATGTGTGTGTGTGTGTGTGTGTGTGTGTGTGTGTGTGTGTGTGTGTGTGTGTGTGTGATTAATGGGGGTCATGATCTGAGTTTTATTTGTGCACCTGAAGGAGTGTTCCAGTCTTGTTAAAAACCTCAGCTGAAGGCGACTATGAAACAGGAAGTGTGTGTGTGTGTGTGTGTGTGTGTGTGTGTGTGTGTGAAGTAGCTGTGATTAGATTTAGTTCTGAGCTGAATGCTGTGTAAGTTGTGAAGGAACACTAATGAAAAATAATGGTGTCATCATTCTGTGATATTGCACCTGCTATTAGATTTACCTGCTGTAGGTGTGTGCACTTGTGTGTGTGTGTGTGTGTGTGTGTGTGTGTGTGTGTGTGTGTGTGTGTGTTTGTATTTTCATGGCATCCTGTTCACACACCGACCTCATGGAGGAAAGTCTATCTTCAGATAGAAGACCATTTGGTGTGTTTTAAGGGCAAAAATGAGTTTGACTTAGAGTGTGACAGGGGGGTGTGTCTCAGAGCAGATAAAGAGTTGTGTTTCTGAGCAGTCAAAGGGGTGTGTCTCTGAGCGGATAAAGGGTTGTGTCGCTGAGCAGACGGAGTGACATGTTTCTGCGCAGGATCAAGGGTTGTGTCTCTGAGAGGGCAAAGGGGTGTATCTCTGAGAGGACAAAGGGGTGTATCTCTGAGCAGGACAGAGGTGTTTGTATCTGAGTGGAGAGAGGGGTGTGTCTCTGCATGGGACAGAGGGGCATTTCCACTTGTAAAGACATTACTTTCTGCAGAGCATCATCAGTGTTTGGATCTTGTTGAGTTTACTGAAAGTGCGCTGTGTAGGAAATTAGCTGTTTAGGTTAAGCTGCCTGCATCCTCCAACAAAATATGTAGGAGATCAGAAGATCAGCCCAGAAGTGGAAATATTGCAAATTAATATTTTAATAGCTGAACAACTATTCATCCGGAGATAAATTAAAATTAGTATATTTATTAATTGTTCATGGGATATTTACCTCTGTGGCCACCAGCAATATTATCCTAAATATAGTGAAACACTATATTGCGAGCACAGTAACAAGATCAGCAGTTTAAGGCAGTAAATTGTAAGAGACACAAGACACTTGCCTTTAAAATCAGACAAGACTTTATTACTACTCTAAAAATCTAATCTAACGCATAAATACATGCACACACACACAAAAGTCAAACCTAGAAAGGGTTTTGAACAGAGAATGAATGAAGTCCCAACTTTCTAGCACTGTATGCTGTTTCTCAGACCATGACATGAACCAACCATCAACTTATTAATTTAACCTTCACTTCATTCAGAAGGGCTTTAAATTTTGTTATAAAATGCACCAGTTCAGCTAGAATCTGAAGGTACTGTACTTGCATTTGTGTTGTCAGGGATTCCCTCATTGCATCGTTGTTTGGATGGGTTTTCCGGCGATGTTGATTGGTCAGCAGCCTGGTTGGCCTTAAGTACAGTCTTGGAAGGATGATAAAGAGAGCGAGGAGTGAACCCGGCAGAGTCTCATAGGCAGGTTGCCTCTGAAGCTCTTGTTTGATGAAAACTCCTGGTGACTTGTTGGAAGAGACTTCTGCAGATGTTGATAGAACAGAGCTTCCGCAGACATTGATAGAGACTCTCGAAGATGTGATGGAAGAGACTCTTGAGTTGTGGAGGGAGTCTCTCTCTGAGTTGTTAAGAGAGACTCTCAGTTTCCTTTGTGTCAGGGGGTTTTAACCCTTTCCAGTTGGGCTGACCCCAAAGTGCTTGTTCCAATCAGCAGGATCTTGGGGCAAGGTGTAAACTGCATTCTTCTCCTCTGACACCAATTAGCATACGGTAATATGCTTTTTCTAACTTTCCACAAGGTAAACCCTAACCCTAACCCTAACCCTATTACACAGATGTAATATATTGTACTGAAATTAACTTTATCCCAACTCTTAGGAAATTACACAACAATCACACACACCCAAACATGACATTTATAAGCTGTGGTTACTAGAGTGCTAATAATCAGCCACAATAACCATAGTAATACTCAACCATGATAATGCTTGCTAAGTAATCAAATTAATAATGTTAACCTTGTGACTATAAGCATGACACAAATAAGGCACGACATTAAAAGACAACATGTTTTCAAACCATGGTGCATCATTTTAAGAGTCATTGCCCTTTTAGGAGACATAAAGTAACCTGGTGCAGTCTCTTAAAGCTGGGTTCTGTGGAATGTGTAAATGGTGGTGAACTTTGTGTTCCTGGGGAGAACAAAGGTCTCATTCCATGAGGGCCCTTGGGTGACTCACCCCTCCTTTTTCCTGAAGTTATCAGCTTTACCATCCTGTTGGGTGAGCCATCTGGTCTTAGCCAATGGCCTAAATTAATGAATTTGACAGAGGTTTCTTCTTGGCTGAGAGGGTTCATCCTTTGGTCAGGGATGTCCTATCACTTGCCAATTTTTCACAGGACAGTTGAAATCCATCAATCAGCAAAAATGCTGTAATTAACTTGGCTCCACAAAGTCTGTGAGTGAGGATTCATTGTTTTGTGGTTTTCATGCTGCCTGTTGACTTAGAAATTCTACAGGTGAAAAGCATGTACTGAATAAACATGAGTCTGGAGTGCTGCTAAAACTCTGCCTGTCTCTCGAGTCTTCCTCTACACTCTTCCACACCGGGGTTCTTCATATTATTATTATTATTATTATTATTATTATTATTATTATTAGTGATGGTAATAGTAGTAGCAAACTGAAACACTTGAAAGCAGCTGAACTGAAGCTGTAAGTACATTAACATTGTTTATTAAGGATCACACCCACATTGGAGGCAGTTTAAAATCTTTCCAAAGATCTTAGAGGAAGTAATTATGTGCTTTATTTATGTCTCACTGTATTTAATGTAACACACACTAAAATAACATACTTTTATTATAATTGCTGTTTAGAATCTGCAGTTTATACCTTCATATCCATAATGATTTTTGTTATAACTTCAGTAGGACCCAGAAAATCAGCACTGTGTCCAATTATATCTGTCAATTTTTGGGAAGGATGCGGTTGTAAAGCAGCGTTTAATGAGAACAATAAAACCACATCAACAATAAACAAACATGAATAAATAAAAGTGTTTTAGATCCAGCAGTGTGAAAAACTGTAATGACAGGACAAAGAAATAAACAGAAAGAGACTGAATGTGTTATGCTGAGGATTTTAAAAATGTTGGATGGTTTTGTCAGACAAGTGTCAGAGAGAGGAACATGCAGGGACACGCAAAAAAAAAAAAGTCCAACTTAATTCACTAGCAAAGTAAGATTTTTGTGTGTTTGTCTTAACATACTGGATGGAGTCAATACAAATAGATTAATTTGTTATCTGCATTTTGAATTACTGCTTCACTTCAGATCTTCAAGAATAAATTTAGTGAAGCTCAGTTTTGACTGACTCATTATTATGGTACTAAAGTTGGCTTTATATCAGATATTCACTCATTCACACCATCAGCACCAATAGCAATTAAAGAGCCTGTGAAAAGATTTTCTTAAAAAATTGTAAAAAATTTTTTTTACACACATTACAAAAACATTTACATACATTACAAAAAAAAACACTTAAAATGCATTATAAATCATTTCATATGCATTATAAAAAAAACTCCCAGTGGAGGAGTCCCAAGCATGAAATCACACAGGACACATTTTGCCAGAGATTTCGTTCAGTGGCAGTGCAGCCTGGGGAGACCCGCTTGAGCTCTATGTATGAGCTCCTAAAGGAGCTGTTCTCAAAATGGATCAGACCAGAGAAGAATCAACCAAAGAAATCTGTGAGGTGATGAACCTGGAGCAGTTTCTATGCATGGTAAATGAAATACTGGAGGTGTAGATCAAAGACCACAATCCCAAGATAGCAGAGGAAGCAGCTCAGCTGGCTGAAGTGTTCATCTCCACATGAAGATGTGCCTTCAGCCATGACCAGCAAGCTGAGGAATGATGGGGACTAGGTCTCTACTCACTTTACCTCATAAAACACCTAACAATGATAAGCCAACAGAAAAGGGCATTAAGGAAGGATTAAATATAACACTGGAAGCCCATTTGCCAAATCCTGTAGTTTTAGGGCAGACAACAGAGCATGGTAGCGATTAGAGCATAGAGTGTCAAGGAACCATTAGCAATTGGTTGATGGTGTGAAGCAGAGAAACACAGGAATAGATGAGGAGATTTACTTTTTGAAGGCAGAAGTACTCTTCTAGCGCAAAGGAGAGCTTTAGTGAGCTCTGGAGGCTCCTACTCCAGGGAAGAGCTCATGAACATCAGAGCTACTACTCCTGTGGACCTTTTTTCTGAATTTTCTGGCTTCTACCGTGGATTTACTGGCTATTTTGATCAAGGACATTTGTAACAAGGCGAGGCTCCACAGAAGAGGTAAACGCTCAGGTGTGCTTGTGCGTCTCCGCTGGCGTGGATTATGCACCACACTTCCTGGGATATTCATTTCTAATGTGCGCTCACTTTGCAACAAAATGGACAAGATGACACTGCTGCTGAATGAAAACAGAGACTTTTCTACATCCTATGTTTTGTGCTCCACAGAAGCATGGCTGAGTGATCTTATGCCAGACTCTGCGCTCCAGCTGAGTGGATTTCAACTCTACAGAGCGGACACATGGAGCTTTCTGGCAAAACAAAAGGAGGTGGAATCTGTTTTTATATCAACAGCGGCTGGAGCAATGATGTTACATTACTGTCTCAGCACTGTTCCACCCCTCACACCTCTCTCTATCAAAGGGGGAGATGTGAATAGACTGTTTAAATGGCGAAACCCCCGCAAAGCCGTGGGCCCAGACTCTGTCTCCCCCACCACCCTGAAGCACTGTGCCAAACAGCTGTCTCCAGTGTTCACTAACATTTTTAACACCTCACTAGAGACCTGCCATGTGCCAGCCTGTTTTAAAACTTCAGCGTTTGTTTACGCTGTAAACATGGCCCTCCAGCATCTGGACTCATCAGGATCCTATGCCAGGATACTGTTTGTGGACTTCAGCTCTGTATTGTCACCAATTAATTAGGCCTGTTCTGAGACTATGAGCCGTGCTGCAAGAAATTAGAGCAACACCTTCCCAAGTGAAATGGATACCGTCCTGCCTTAACATGCCAGCCTTGCCCTCAAAACTACTCCAATTATCTATAAAGCCCACATTGTTTTCAGAGCACCACCTGGACATCTAGCAGTTTAGTGACCGTAACCTGCTGTAAACTACATCGCCACTCCACATTGGGATAGGACCAGAGTATATTACTTGTATTACATATCGGACAGGGCTTATTTACACACCTCTACAATCTTAGTAAAATCTGTATATCAGTAGTTCCTACGTGACAAACTATCTTTGAAACCCTATGCTTGCCTAAGACCCTAAGATTAGCTGCTATGTCTGGCACCCTGGATCCCAATATACACCTAACTAAAGCTGCTGGTGCCCCTAAAGGCCTAGCTAATTTCATGTACTATAAGATAGGGTCTCTTATAACCAGAGCTTGTTCAGGTTTCTAAGCAGGTGCTTCGCTGAAGAGAGCAAACTTGCTAGATACGTGAAGGGGAGAGGAGTGGTGCTCCTGTGAGTGACCCTTAGCATTAGCTTGATGCTGCCGAATTTCTAGTGTTTGGTTGCGTTAATCTAATGCTGCAGTCTTCTCTTTTAGACAGCTAAATAATATACACTTATCACAAATAAAGCTATTACTAATGATAGCTAATGATAGAGAAAGAATGACTAAACATCCTGCACTTAATGCACTGAATGCTGAATGTTAAACAAAGCTTAGAAGATTTTTTGAGATTATTTTAGACAGATTCAATGTGAATGGCCTCCTTTTGCTGTCTTTAGACAGAAAAAAAACAAAAACATTCTTTGAAAAAATGAAAATGCAACAGAAGGTTAAAGTGAAACATAGAATAAAAGAAAATGGCTAATCAGTGGAACAGAGAGATAAAGGGGCTGCTGGAGATTCTGGATGCTGGCACTGGGCCTCCTGGCGTACGGCTACAGCTCCTCCCCTTTTCAGGTGGATGGCAGCCATATCTTCAAGGGATATATAGACTGTCAAGGGTATCCCTGTCAAGGGTACTGCAGTACGTCTATAAGTTGCTAGGCATTAAGGCTAAGGAGAACAGTTTAACAAGACCTTCAAGGCAATGCTTTTTTCTAGGCAAAGTTTGTCTCCAAGATTGGCATAGACTGGGATCAGTGGTTCCTGTACCTTCTCTTTGCTTACCAAGATGTGCCACAGTCATCAACAGGCTTTTTGCAATTTGAGCTGCTATACGTAGTCATCAGGTGAGGGGTTCATTGGACCTCCTGCAATAGCAGTGGGAAGAGGCAAAGCTGACTGGAGACAATGTACCCAAAAAACCATCTTGCTTCTGGACACAAGGACTATCGGCCAGTAGCACTCACCCCAGTGGTGATGAAGTGTTTCGAAAAGCTGGTACGGAAACACAAACTACCTCCCACCTTTAACTCACATCAGTTTGACTACAAGGCAAATAGGTCTATGGAGGATGCCATAGCCACTACCCTTCACACTGTGCTAACTCACTTGGAGCAGCAGGGTGACTACGCTCGACTTCTCTTTGTGGACTACAGCTTGGCGTTTAACACTATCCTCCCATGCAGACTGGTCTGTAAACTGCTGGACCTGGGTCTGCCTTACTCCACATGTCTTTGGATTAAAGACTTGATACTCTCACAGAGGGTTAAAGTAGGCCATCACCGTTCCACAGCCATTAGCCTCAGCACCGTCTCCCCTCAGGGCTGCATACTGAATCCCCTCCTCTATACCCTCTACACACACGACTGCACCCCTGCCCACGTCAGAAATAACATCTTTAAATTTGCAGACAACTCCACTGTAGTGGGACTCATTTCAGGGGGTGATGAGTCTGCCTACTGAGATGAGGTACAGCAGCTGTCAGAGTGGTGCAGAGAAAACAACCTGCGCCTGAATACATCAAAGATGAAGGAGTTAGCCATTGACTTCAGGAGAAATAAAACTGACATTCAACCAATACTGATTGGCAGGGATTGTGTGGAGAGGGTCACAGACTTCCGCTTTCTGGGAGTTTTCATTGACAAAGACCTGACCTGGGGTGTGAACACCACAAAACTAGTGAAGAAGGCACAGCAAGGCACAGCAAACTCTACTTCTTGATGGTCCTCAGGAGGAACAACATCACCCAGAGTCTGCTGGTGTCTTTCTACCAGTCCACCATCGAGAGCATTCTCACATCCTGCCTCTGTGTGTGGTTTCCCAGCTACACTGCAGCATACAAAAAACAACTACAGAGAGTTGTCAGGTCTGCTGAGAAAATCATCGGGTGCCCTCTTCCTAGCCTAGAGGATCTACACAGTTCCCGCTGCCTCAAAAATGTGCAAAACATAATCAAAGACATGTCCCACCCCGGTCACTCTCTGTTCAATCTGTTACCGTCAGGCAGACGGTACAGATCCCTTAAAACGAGGACAAACCGATACAGAAATAGCTTCTACCCTGTAGCTATACAATCTGTAAATGCCAGATGACAGTATATGTTCGTGCCAATCTGTAAAATGTTTTGCATTTGAAATTTGGAATTGACCTGTGCAATTTTCTGAAAGTGCAATATTTCAACTTTGCAATATCTGTTTGTTGGCACAATATTTTAACTGTGCAATAATCTTTGATGCCATATGTACAATAAGTGCAATATTTTAACTTTTCAATATTCTTTCATGCCATATGTACAATAAGTGTAAATACCTGTATATTTTTTCGCCAGTATTTTATTTTATTTCCATTT
This sequence comes from Pangasius macronema, assembly GCA_037577455.1. Classification (NCBI taxonomy): domain Eukaryota; kingdom Metazoa; phylum Chordata; class Actinopteri; order Siluriformes; family Pangasiidae; genus Pangasius; species Pangasius macronema. The sequence continues at coordinate 23,705 of CM074951.1, forward strand.
TAAAATCTTCTCTTCTTTATTTTATTTATTTTATTTTATTTTATTTTTATTTTTATTTTACTTTCTGCACTGAGAGTACTCACTCAATTTCATTGTACATCCATTGTTACAATGACAATAAAGAATTACCTATGTGGGTGCATATGTGGTGAGATGAGGGAGAGGTGACACTGGTGCAAGAATACTTGAGGAGAGCCTAGTATGACCACAAACCAACATACACACACACACACACACACACACACACACACACACACACACACACACACACACACACACACACACACACACACCTCAAAGCTAAACCAACTCCAGTTTCCTCTCCTAAATTGAACTTCCTGTTACACTGTTTGTGTAGTGCCTTTAGTATGGTGTCTCTATCAAAAAGCATGGAGTTAATGACATCACTGATCAGGCTAAAGTGTGTGTTTCTGTGTGTGTGTGTGTTGTACAGCTGGGAGTCCCTGAAAATTACCCATAAGCACCTCACAGTGTGAACTTTATGACTGATGAAGCCGAGATACTCAAACAGAAACCAACAGTGAGAAACACACATCCACACACACGTGTGCACATACACACACACACACACACACACACACACACACACACACACACCTATGAGTTGAGTATATGTTCAGTGTAACTACTCCACCTGCCTGGGTGTTCATGTGAGTGTCAGGACATGTTCCACATCAGAGTGAAAAAATAAAAATACAGTATTTAATGACTAACGTGTGTGTTGGGGGGAAGAGGACAGAGAAACCTGAATCAGTGTGTAAGAGAAAAAAATGAGGGGTAGAGTGAATGACTGCAGGGATACAATAAGACGATGGAGTGGAGGCAGGTAAGTGGTAACAGAAACACACACTTCATTATATAATCTTAATCCAAACTTCCATGGCCAGCATAGTAACTACCACTGAGAGAAGGACAGTGAGAAAGAAAGTTCACTTAATCCTCAGCTCTTGGGTCTAGTGTAATCAACTATGCCATTCCTCCTACATAAGTGCATTCATTGTCAGACCACAATTACCTTTATTAGACCACTGTCAAATTGATGTGTTCTTAAAGAGAATTAACCAATAAGAGAAATCAGAGGAGCCCTTTAAATTAATTCAGATCAATCTGGTCTACAAGTGGACTCCCAGCAGTGAGTCTGAATTCATTCAGTTCTACAGAGAATAATAACCATATTAACACATTCCTAACAACAGAACTCCAATCTAATAAAAAAAGATGTTTATCTGTCTGTAAAATAAATTTATTAAAATCTGCAATCGAAGAAAACTTAAAAAAAAAAAAAAACATTCAGAAAAAAAAAACCCAGAAAGCAAAATGGTTTGATGAACAATGCAAAATTATAAGAAAACAACTTAGACATTTATTTATCACAGAGAACCACAAACAACAGAACTCGGACAGAACTACTGTGACACACTCAAGCCATGTAAGAAAGAAAAACAGCAAAACTACAACTGAATTCTGCATGACATTGAAAATGCTACTGATCAGCAGCAGTTCTGTGAAAAGTAGAACAACCTTGATACCAAGAAAAACCAGAACCTTCCAATACAGAATGGAGAGACATATATTTTGAAATTCTTTTCAAATAATTTCAAAAAAAGATCTCACACATAACCAAAAAGAAATACAAGGTAAACTGGAACTCCTTGAATCAGCTATCAAAAATAACCAAAACTCACTTGATCACAAAACGACATTTTTCTTTACCTTTACTTTTTGCCTTTTAACATTCACTCTCCAAAAAAAATAAAATAAAATGTTGCCCTGACAGCATCAGGACAAAGATGTTGAAGATGTTGAACTCACCTGATCTGCAGAAGGCATTATGAAAAATGTTCAACCCCTTCAAGCTGGGGTTCTCCAAGCTGGCAGCTTTCCTGGTGTCTGGAACTGGGACCTTATATCCAACATCTGCTGGGGCATCTGTGTGAGCAGTACTCTGGGGAAAGTTTTCTGCTGTTTCATCAACACTCAACAGAGAGTATGAATTGGCAGAGTATCTCTTCACCATCAAAGATATAAAGCAGAGACAGATCCTGAACAAGTACAGGCTGAGTGAGCACAGCCTCACTGTGGCGAATGGCCAACAAAGGAGAACCTGGAACAGAGGAGAACCTGTGTGCTCACTGTACAAACAGTGCGGTCGAGGCAGAGCTGCAATTCCACCTCCAGTACCAAAAATATGAACACACTAGTGGGTTTTTCATCAAATTAAAATAAAATTATATTATAGTATAATTATATTATATTATATATAGTATATATAAAAATACATAAAATTAGATGCAATATTCCAAAATTCTGCTGAATAAGAGATGGTGATCAAATGCAGGTTATGGACATGTTATATGTTTCAGAATGTCACATTCAATTAGGTGAGTGAGACACCAAACTATGGAAACATGAAACATGGTTAAAAAACTAGGAGATAACTCCTAGTTTAGTGATTTCTCTGCTTGTGTGTTTATTTATTTATTTTTACCTGTGTTTGTAAATGTTAATGTAATGATATGCATACATACTGTTACTACTGTTACAATTTGTTCATTTATTTATGTGCTTTGGCAATGATGTGACATGTAGCATCCATGCCACTAGGACTCTTTTGAATTGAATTAAACACAAAGAGAGAGATCTTCTTGTTATCTCTCAATCTCCCATTAAAAAAGTGTGTGCTTTATTTTTATTTTATTATATTGAGTTAAAAAGGTCTGTTGTTTACCTTCACCATGAAAATAAAAATAAAGCACTTTTTTAATGGGAGCAAAAGATGTAGTTTCAATCGTATGATTGAGGAAAGAAGAAATGAATGAAAACTGTTTTTATCGTGTGTATAGTAGTAAAGTTCTTTTCTGCTTTTTTTATGGGCTGATAAATTGAATTACTTCTGTCACTATTTAATCAATTAATTCTGTAACTACATAATGGATGCAATCCAAGAATCAAAGCCTGAGCTCCAACCACGGGCAGAATTAACATCAAATCACAAACAAAGGAACAGGACATAGTCAAAACCAGAACACACAATGACACTCATGCATAATACAGAATACATAAACAAATGACAAAGGCACATGGAAACACAGTGGGTAGAAATAAACTGAACAAAGGAAAAAAAAAGAAACAGGTGAACACAAACAGGAAACAAACTGATGACAAAAAGGGGCAAATACAGGATCAAGCCAGAAACTCATGTACACTTATTTCCTGGTAAGAGTCTGAAACAATTATAAGTAAGAATTTTTCAGTGCAAAAAATAGAACAAATGTGTTTGATGATCAATGCACTAGTTACGTGATAGCTATATAACCAAGGCAACCACCAGCATCACTGAGGAATGTGCACTAGCAGGTGAAGTGAGGTAGTGAAAAAAAAAAACTACTGCACATGTAAAGGTGAAATTTCAGATTTCTCATGTTACTTACATGTTAATTACACACACACACACACACACACACACACACACACACACACACAGATGGTGAAATTCAGAATTGACAAACAGAATGAAAGCAGGGAGAGACATTAAATCAACAATTGGCTTTAATGAGAGGTTTAATTTTAATGAGAATCATCTAACTCTGTTCATTTCATTCACATACTGATTCATCTCTGCTCTCCTGATCACTCTCTCCTGAAACTCTGCCTCCAATGCTGAATCATGCCCACACTATACTAACCATAAAATTAATATAAGTATTATTTTATTAACATATTATTGTCTTTAAAATGTGCAGACTCTTTATTAGTACCTAGAATAATGAAGCCTACAGCAGGGGGCAGTGCTTTTTCCTACAAAGCCTTCCAGTTAGTACTTGGGGTTGATACACAGACTCAATCTTTAAGTCTAGACCAAAAATATGTTTGTTTAATCAAGAATTTTGTTATTAGCTTTTCTATTAGGCAAAGTAGCAGATCTGGAGGGTTCACAGGCATAAAGAGTTGTGGTGAACTGGGATGTTTGGATGCTGTTGCCCCCCCACTCTCACGCGTTCACTCAGGTTTGTCGATGGTGTAGTGGCTGCTGCTTTATGTCCCAGGATGTCCTCATGTCTGTGTTACCTTCTGCATCTCCCTTTTAGTTATGCTGTCATAGCTAGTCTTGCCGGAGTCCCTGCTCGCACACTGCACACAATGTGTCTCATTGTGCTCATAGATTTCCACATGCTCACCCAGCTAACTGACTTGAGGCCATCATACATTCCCCTGCGCTGACTCTGTCACAATGCTGATGTAACACGGCTTGCAGATTTGGATTCAGAGCAGAAGGTGTGTGGATGATGTGATGTCAGATGCAGCTCCGCTGAAATGGATGGTTCATGTTGTTCAGCAGAATCATCAAAAGCCTTTATACACCACCACAATGGATTTGAAATAAAACAATTAAGATGTGATTGAAGTGTAGGCTTTCAGCTTCATTTTAAGAGGTTCCACAAAAATATGGCATTTACCATTTAGGAATTACAGCCATTTTCAGCAAAGTGCCTCCATTTTCAGGGGCTCAAAGGTATTTGGACAGTTGACTGACAAGAAGTTAATTGACCAAATGTGGTCCATTCCCTCATTATGTCAAGACAAATGAAGCAGATAAAAGGTATGGAGTTGATATCACTTATTGAGTTGGCATTTGTCAGCTGTTAGAAGTAGCGAGATGAATACGGAGGTGTATAGGGCTGTACCTTCTGCTCACATTCAGCCAAATGCTGCAAAACTGATAGGACGCCCCTTCACAGTGCAGGTGGATAATGACCCTAAACATACTGCGAAAGCAACTCAAGAGTTTTTGAAGGCAAAGAAATGGAATATTCTTCAATGGCCAAGTCAGTCGCCTGATCTCA
>CM074951.1:82455-100611 GCA_037577455.1 Pangasius macronema
TGTGTGCTCTGTGTGTGGGTGTGTGTGCTGTGACCGTGTGTGTGTGGTTTGGGTGTGTGTGTGTGTGTGTGTGTGTGTGTGTGTGTGCGCTGTGACCGTGTGTGTGTGGTATGGGTGTGTGTGTGTGTGTGTGTGCGCTGTGACCGTGTGTGTGTGGTATGGGTGTGTGTGGTCTGGGTGTATGTGTGTGTGTGTGTGTGCTGTGACCGTGTGTGTGTGGTATGGGTATGGGTGTGTGTGTNTGTGTGCGTGTGTGTGTGCGTGTGTGTGTGTGTGTGTGTGTGTGAGTGTGTGCGTTTGTGTGTGTGAGTGTGTGTGAGTATCTGTCTGTGCGTGTGTGTGTGTGTGTGTGTGTGCGTATGTGTGTGTGAGTGTGTGAGTGTGTATGTGTGTGTGAGTATCTGTCTGTGTGTGTGTGTGTGTGTGTGTGTGTGTGTGTGGTATGTGTGTGTGTGTGTGTGTGTGTGTGTGTGCGTGTGTGTGTGTGTGAGTGTGTGCGTGTGTGTGTGCGTGTGTGTGTGTGTGTGTGTGTGTGTGTGTGAGTATCTGTCTGTGTGTGTGTACTTTTCGTGCAGTTTTGCATTATAAATGGTGGCATAAAAATGAAACCTAAACCTGCTGTTTATCTGGTTTTTTTGTTTGTTTTTGTTTGTTTGTTTGTTTGTTTTTATATTATTTATTCAGTTTATGTTTTTATACAAAGTGACTACCAGGTGAAGGTTAAAGGTTAAAGTTCATGCTCAGGGGCAATTTCAGTCCTAATCCTAACTCCTAAACACTGCTGATTAAACACATCTTTACAGTGATAATAATTGTATTTACGTGTGAACGCGTTATTGTGCTGAAGGAGAAGAGAGCTGAGTCTTAATGATGTTTTCACTAAAGGACTAAACCTTGCTAACTTTAAGCTACATTTATTGTCACTGTGTTGGCTGCATAAGTAAATCAGCTCATCCATTCCAGCTTCAGTTAATGAAAGTTTCGCTATGGAGCCGTGTGCAATGAAGGATAAACAATGATGATAAGGAATATAACACTTAGTGCTTTTGTGTTTCTATAAAGTTATTTTCTTTGTGTGTGTGTGTGTGTGTGTGTGTGTGTGTGTGTGTGTGTGTGTGTGTGTGTGTGTGTGATTTTATCATGCTAGTCTACAGCGGTGGTGTATTAACTGGGTGTGATAACATCAAGTTTTATTCCATCATCAATCCACAGCACTCGCTCTGCATCACGATGTTTCTGTCAACACACACATCTCCATTTCACAAAGCACACACTCATCATTCTTCTGCTGTCAACATTCTCTATCAATATTCAAACTTCTGCATGTTGCTGTTAGTTTGGAAATGAAGTTCTGCTCTGTCAGTGGCATCCTTCAAACTTACAACAAACTGGAACTCTGGAGCTGGAAGAGTTAAAAACCGCAAGCCAAGACTTTTACTGCCATAAACTTACATTTACGGCATTTGGCAGACTCTTATCCAGAGCGACTTATACAGCGGAGCAGTTGAGGGTCAGGGGCCTCGCTCAGGGGCCCAGCAGCGGCAGCCTGGCAGTGCTGGGGACTGAACTCATGACCTTCCGATCAGTACAACCTCTTAACCACTGAGCTACCACTGCCCTTCCCTGAATGCTAATACTCAAATATTGATTATTATTATTATTATTATTATTATTATTATTATTATTATTATTATTATTCAACATTGTGGCATATTCTCACTGGAACACAGTTGGACTTGTAAATAACTGATGTGATAAAACATTCGATTCAGGAGAACACAGTTCTGTGGAATGTTAAAGTGTTGGATTCAGAAACATGTATAATTATGATTTTTTTTTCCTGCAATTTTAATTAAACTCTTAATTTACTAATTAATTACTAGTAATTAAACTAATTTAGAAATTCAGCCCTCTGTGTTTTAGTCCTGTTTTTAACAGAATAATTCTCCTTAGCATTTCCACACAGATTCCAGATTACATTACTGTTATTACATCATGACTAACACTGAGTGATTAGTCCAGAGTCACGGACAGATTATAAAATGTCTTTCGGTCAGATGCTCTAATGACCTTTATACGTGCACCAAAGTTAAAATTATCATGAAAATGAAAATAAATAAATAAATAAATATGACACAGTGACTATGGCCATGGGAGTATAAAAACAAAGTAATTTCTACATTCACACAGCAGCTAACAGCTTACACACATTTCACTGTTAAAAAATCGCAATTTACGGTCTAATCTGATCATTTTAATATTTTGTAAACAAAACCCTTTCTTCCATTTAGTCAGTAAAAATTTAAATGGACAATAAATGTACTCAGGGTCAGATCTGTTCCACTGACACCAAAATGTTAATGATGGCCAGGACCTAGAATTAGAATATTCACTCTAAAGTCCATGGCGCTGAGGAACTCTACAGACTCACGCTCCTCTGCAGTATGTCAGATTGAGCGTCATGAATAGAACAATCATTTGCTTTGCTCTGATTTTAAATATTTCAGTGACAGTTTCAGTGAAGTGACTTTGTGGCCAAGTGTGGTGACCCATACTCGGAATGTGCTCTGCATTTAACCCATCCAAGTGCACACACACAGTAGTGAACACACACACACACACACACACACACCCGTGAACACACACCCGGAGCAGTGGCCATTTTAGCTGCAGCCCCCGGGGAGCAGTTGGGGGATCGGTGCCTTGCTCAAGGGTCTCACCTCAGTGGTGGTATTGAGGGTGGCAGAGAGCNGGGTGGCAGAGAGCGCTGGTCATTCACTCCCCCACCTACAATCCCTGCCGGACCCGAGACTCGAACCCACCACCTTCCGGTTCACCTTCGGGTTACAAGTCCGACTCTCAGACCATTAGGCCACGAAGAAATACGAAGCGTAACAACACTGTAAATATTAATAAAGAGCATAGCGTGCATGTTTGTGCTCCTCTCTTATCAGCGAGGTGTTTTTAATCCAGCATGTGTCAAGATTTGTCTGCTTCAATGCTGTAGCTGTGACTGAAAGAGATTAAGATGATGATGATGATGATGATGATGATGATGATGATCATGACTAGGTTGATGATAATGAATCAGAAACAGACACTCTGCTTCTCTGTTCATTATGTGCAGTGTTTATAGATAAATAAATATATATAGCATCACACACAGGTTTATATTTTTATGTCTATAATACCAAGTGTGTGATGCTAATGAAAGTTTTAATGTTTTTCAGGGTTCTGCTTTTATCTTCATGTGTGCTCTGAATTCCTGTCTTCTCACAGCGTTATTTTAGACGAGATCCAGCGAACCATCACAATCAATTCTGTCTAAGCTGATAAACTTGTCTTACATCAATAGTGGACTCCTGATCCTGGAGCAGATTGTTCTGGAGTTCGGCACGATATAAAAGGGAAGAATAAGTGGACGCGGCCCTGAACAGACGGAGGGAGAAACAAGTGCAGAAGACAGGCAGACGAGTGGATTATGAAATGAATGAATGCACTATTGTTAGCACAGATGTCTCAGATGACAGATAACCTCGGCAAGATTGGCGGATGTCCTTTCTGCTTTCCACAGTGTCTACAACAAAACCTCAAACTCACTGAATATCTCCACAAAGACGAGCTTACACAACAACAACAAAAATGAAAGAGATTCTGTTTATTTCAGTGGAAATCCTGGCATCAGGTGTGTGCGGTGATTAATTTATAATTTTTCAGAGGTTTAAGTGGAAAACTGTTGCATATTAAGAAATTTTTAATATTATTTTTATTTCTTCTCCACAAGGAATCAATCACTGAATGGTAGAAATGTAGCTAAAAAAACCTGACTGAATCAAATTTTACACTTTAAAAAGTTTAGGCATTAAAATGTTTATGACTTTCACCAAATCCTATTAAGTGAGGACACACAGGTGTTCAGTGTTGTGTACAGAAACATGGAAGTGTGTTTATTACAAATAACATTTCTAATGTATTTAGGAAAAATTATAAACAGGCATGACTTCAGTAGCGATCTGTTAGCGACTATCAGCACAGTGCTTTAAAGTGTAACGCTTTAAACATCAGCAGTGGTGTTATCTGTAACCACAGCATCTTAGATTGTTGATTATCACACACACACACACACACACACACACACACACACACACACACACACACACACACACAAGGACAGTAATGTTTTAGTCAATGTGTAGAAATGTAAAATAAACAGGGCATGTGTTGTGGGTGTGTTTTTATCTCGGAGTGTTTGTAGATTAGCTGTTGCCTGTTCTGGATTTAAAGAGCTGCAACTGAGAAAATATAAATCCAAACCAATAAACTTATAGGAACACACACTGTCAGACAAGAACACGCACTGTCACACAAGAACAGCACTGTCACACAAGAACACGCACTGTCACACAAGAACACGCACTGTCACACTGCATAAACTGTCAACAGTACAGTCATGCTGTGGCCGACCAATTCTCCTCCACTCAGTTCAGCTGTTTTCATGAGAATAAAAGCAGATCGTAGCGTTAACCAGCCCAACAGAGTTAAAGCATAACCTGTGTGTGTGTGTGTGTGTGTGTGTGTGTGTGTGTGTGTGTGTGTGTGTGTGTGAGCTCATCGTCATGTCCTCAAACACACACACACACACACATGAGAGGCTACGGGGAAATGATGTCTCACAAAGCCAGCATCGACGTTGAATATAAATTTTCCTCGGCTGGTTACTGTGAATGAGACACTCACTCCTTCCTCCCTCTCTTTAATTATACAGTCGCTCCTCCACCACTGCCAGAACCAATTTACTCTCTTTTTCTCTCTGTCTCACTCTCTCTGTCTCTCTGTCTCTTTCTCTCTGTCCCTTTTTGTCTCTCCTGGGCATGACTCGGGACAAGAGATGGCTATTCTTGCTGTCTCAAATGAGAAATTGATTCAGAACACACACACACACACACACACACACACACACACACACTCAAAGCTGCTTTAGGGAAGAGGTTAGGATACATATTCACACTTAGGGTTTAGAGATTACAGTGCTAGACAAGTTAGGGTTGAGATTATGGGTTATTATTTTATCAAAATAACTCAAGGTCTTATGGTATGTTCCTCAGGGGAACCGTTAAAGGTTAAATGTAGAACCTACAACAAAATGTTTCCTTTCAGTTAAGAGCACAGGAACCATTAAGTGTCATAAGAAGCCCTGAGTATAGAGTTAAGGTTTATGATTAAGAAGTGCTTTGATTGCACAAGAAATAGTTATAAACAGTTGATACAGGTTTACACTCATTACAGATACATTATATGGCCAAAAGTATGTCCAGCATAACACCTGTTACCACAAACTCTGAAGCACACAGTTGTACAGAGCAGCTCTGTGTGCTGTAGCTTTACAGTTTCCCTTCACTGGAACTAAGAGGCCCAAACCTGCTCCAGCATGACAGTGCCCCTGTGCACAAAGCTTTGGGATGAACTGGAACACCGACTGCACCCCAGACCTCCTCGACATCCCAACATCAGCGCCTGACCTCACTAATGCTCCTGTAGCTGGATGAACGCAAATCCCCACAGCCTCGCTCCAACATCTAGTGGAAAGCTTCCCAGAAGAGTGGAGCTCATTATAACAGCAAACACAGGGACTATGAATATTTATAAAATGAAGATCACCACATCATCTGGCCACACAGGATCTGGCAGAAACCATCATCCAGAGCAACTTACATTTATCTCATTTACACCTGAGCAGGGTGAAGGGCCCAGGCCCTGCAGTATAAGGTCAGTAGTGCAGGGATTTGAACTTGTGACCTTCCTATCAGAAGTCCAACATCTTAATCACTGAGCTACCATTCCCCTACACACCCTTTCCACATCCCATCCACACCCTTTCCACACCCCGTCCACACACTTCACACACCCCGTCTACACCCTTGTGTGTCTTATTCCTATAGAATAACAGTAAATCACTGTGAAACTTTGAGTAAGCTGGGTTTGCTTTGCGAGGCAATTTAATTCACTATCATCATCATAATCAGCCATTAGCACAGTGGAGGATGAAAGCAGGAACATCTGCTCAGTCTCGTCCATCAGAGTGTGTTGGCGGAGTCTCGGAGACTTGCTGCCTCTCGGGACGCAGAAATGCGCCATATGCTGATCTTTAAAAGCTGTGTTTTTACACCGGGCCTCGCTTTTAAACGGCCGGAGAGAGCTCATTAAGGGAAATGCATCTTCAGATGTGTGCAAATGGAGGCTGATTCCATACACACATACACAAACACACACAGACACACACGTTACTACAGACCAGAGTAACACTGTCATTGTGAATTTTTCTATTTGGATTGCTCAAGCCAAAATAATATGTTTGTATTAAAAGGTGAAAAAGTTCATGTGTGTTTCAGTTAGATTTTTATTTTCCTTACTGTTTAAATGACTCATGTCTTTCACCCAATGGACCTCATTTATCAAACTGTATACAATGGATTTACTCATAAATCATTCATATGAGCATTTACAGAAGAAATTAGGTATTCCAGAAAATCCTGTAAATTCAGGAAAGCATTCTTATCCTATTTGTGCTCCTGAGTGTATAAGAAGTCTAACTAATGTAAACCTTGACTTTATCGACTTCAAATCATATAATCTACATGGATTATTGCACTTTTGTACCTGGAATGTACTGTGGATTTTTTTTTAAATATTATTTTTTTAGTTTTTTATTATTATTACATTTGCAGCATTTAGGAGATGCTCTTATCCAGAGTTACTTATAGAAGAGCTTTGGAGTCTCTATGAAAAACACATCCTCATGCTAGTTCACTAGGTCAGGGACTAGACAAGAGCACCATCCAGAACATTTAGTGAAAACCAGTCATTTTATTTTACTGACATTAATTAAATTAGATACAAAATAAAACAGCAATCCAACAGAAACCCATCTGATCAAGCACACCTGAACTCTGTCACACACACAGTATATAAGGACTCTCAGTTCACTCACATGGTTTGTGTTTCTAACCAGTAATTACCAAGCAGTTCTTGTTATTATAGTCTCTCAGGGTCTTTGATCCAGTTCTGTATTCTCAGTGCTGATTTTTGTCTTGACCTGTTCATGTTGTCTGCACATTGCCTCAGCATTGCCTGTTTTCCAACTTTGTCTCTGTCTAACATTTGGATTTTTGCAAGATTTCATTGTTGAGCACCTGCATTTGTGTCTGTATCTGCTGCCTGACAGAATACTTCACCTACATATGGATGCAGCAGGTGATATGGAGTGGCATGAGGTGCTGGCAGCACAGGGCAGCCTCATCAGAGAGCAACAACAGCAGATAGCCATGCTTAGTACACAGTTTACACAGTTCCCTTCGGCAGCAACCGACCTATCTTCTTCGTTGATAAATATGTAGGCAATCCTGCAGGATTCAAGGGCTCCAGTGTTCACTCTACTTCTGGGGCCAAGAAGGAATCCCTTAGTGAAATAAGATCATACAATTCATCGCCCTGCTGACTGACAAAGAGCTGGCATGGGCCACAGCTATAAAGCATCCTACAAATGATTCCTTCAGCTTTTCCTGCATGTCTTCAACCATTCTTTTGTGATCAAGGAGATAGGTGAGAGACTTCTCTGCCTCAAGCAGGGGGACCTGGGTGCTGCAGAGTTTGCCCTAAATTTCCACATGCTAGCAGCTGGACGTGGCTGAAAAGAGAGCGCACTCAAACCCACTTATCACCAGGGACTCAATGCAGAGATACTCACAGAGCCAACCTGCTGGGAAGACCAATCCACCCTTGATTCCCTCATTGACATTTCCATTTGTCTTGATAACATGCTCCAGAATTGAGGAAGAGTAAGGACCATGACAACTCCAGTTCCAGAACTCCACATCACAGAATCCATGCAGCTCAGCCAGGTCAAGCTAACCACTGTGGATTGCCAAAGGCATCAGGGAGAGGGACTGTGCTACTATTGTGGCAGCCCACAGCATCATATAACACACTGCTCCACTAAGCACGCAAACAAGGTTCTTCAGCCAAACCATGAGTGAGCCCCCTCCACACTTCTCTCCCACATGGTGAGTCCACCCAAAATTTTCTCTCACCAGAATTTTTTGTTACCAGATCAATGACTTAGGAAGTGTCTGTTCAGCTGCAGCATTTACTCACTCTAGCTCCACTGGAAATTTCCTATATCACTCCCTCACGGAAAAGCTCCAACCCCTTCAATTGCTACAGCACCCCCTCAACGTTCAAGCACTGGATGGAGGCCCACTGGGGGGGGTCCATCACTCACTGCACTGAACTACTATCCCTCAATGTCAGCACCATCAGGAACAAATAGCTCTCCTACTCACTGTCACCACCTCATGGTGCTTGGGTTCACTTGGATGCCAACCCACGATCCTTAGATTTCCTGGAAAGATATCAGATATCACACACTGGTCAGCTCACTGTCATGTTAAGTGTCTCCAAGTCCCCTCTGTTTGTAAGACCCCTATGACCATAGAAAGCCCGGGAACCCAGTCCCATGTACTGATTCCCACCAAATACTACAGGTTCAAAGAGGTTTTCAGAAAAGTCAAAGCCAGTGGGCTAAACTTCCCCGACAGCTGCACCATAGAGCCCCTGGTGGGAGCCACACCCCCTTGCAACCGCATCTACCTGCTAAGGAAACTCAGGTCATGAACAAGTACATAAAGGAGACTCTAAAATATGTGTACATCTGCCCTTCAATGTCACTAGCATTGGCAGGCTCCTTCTTTGTCGAGAAGAACGGAGGCAGCTTACGGCCATCCATAGACTATATGGGCTAAACCAATTAACTATCAAATGCAATTATTCCCTACTGTTGGTTCCTACAACATTGGGGCAACTGCGAGAGACCAAAAACTAGATGTTGAACTGAGGTTCAACATGTGTGTGTGTGTAAATGAACAAATGTTTTACATGTAACCAGTTTATTTCAGGTTTATTTCAGGACAAGTTCTTGCTGGAGTGTCTTCTTTGGTCAAATCCCAAAATCTAGTGCACTGCATATGGTGTGTTATAGCCTGTATAGTGAACATGTAGTGAGCCTGTGAATAGTTCACCTCCCAATGTCAGAGCTGACCAGTCAAAACTGAGTATCTCTCTGACTCACACACACACACACACACACACACACACACACACACACCTATATTCAATCTGCAATCAGTGTGTAATCAGAAAGAAGCTCAGAGGTGAATGTGTTTTTACTGAACAGCTAGCAGGGCGACCGAGAGCCTTATTTCAGATCTGTGATTCCTGCTTCATAATAAAAATTAGTTTTTACACACAGATGGTTAATAAACTGATCACACACATGAATTGAATAGTTTTTAATCCCTTCACATGATTGAAACACTGCAGCAAAAAAAAAAAAAAATCAAACACACACTGACAAAACTATATAAGAAAAAAAATGTACAAAAAAATCAATGACGGTATAAAAATTAAGAATTAAAAGGAAACTAAATACTAAACTGTGAGTAAATACTCAAACACATGAGAAACAGGGTTAATTAGAAAAAGTAACCATGCTGCTGTCAAAAAAAAAAAAAATTGGGAAAAAAATGTTTATAATACTGCACATAAATGCAGCATCAAATCTACAGGTAAAGTAAAAAAGCGAGCAGTTAACCCTTTGGAGTCCACCTGCAGTTTTTAAAGCTCAGAGTTGTGTGACACAACATTGTCTAAAAGTCAAAGAAAATTAAAAAGATTAAAACAGTGAATAAAATCATGAAGCTGAGTCATTTTCTCTCTTGTGATAAATTTCCAGTTTGATAACTTTAATACAGAATAATTCTGCTGTTTTAGTAAAGAATGTTTAGGCAACTGTGTGATTTGTGCACGGACATTTAGCACACAAAGCTAACCATGGTAAACATGAGTTAAAGAGACTGAGCTGTTTTTAAAGTAAATCACACTGACTGTGTGTGTGTGTGTGTGTGTGTGTGTGTGTGTGTGTGTGTGTTATATTAAACTGTTATTTTTGTGCAGTTTTAAAGATTCTTCTCTCTGATCGTGTTTCAGTGTAAGAGTTCATCATTGTGCAGGTTCAAACAGAAAGTGACATGAAAACTATTTATAATTATTCCGTACTTTATTAATCGGTGCATTAAAGCATCACAAATCTGGCGAGGTGTTCAGACTGAAGGTCATCACACGCCGCTTTTATAAATTCATACAAAAACAAATAAAAACCTTTAATGAGAGCCGATCTGTGTGTGATCTGTTTAAACTCATCCTCATTAATGAGACCATTGATGTAGAAATGATCTGGTTCTGTACGTTAATTAAAGAATAAATGCATGAATACATTTTCAATAAATAGTTCTCTCAGGTTCCTGCACCACCATCACGTCCTTCTCCGAGTTTATTCACACATGAGGAAGAAAATCAACAGGAGCATTTATTAACCAAACACATGGCTATAAATAATATTACAGTAAAACAATCAAAATATATAAATATATTAATAATATGTGAATAGTCAATATTTATATATGAATAATATATAAATATTTTCTTTATGGTTCTTTCTTTGTCCCTTTGGGGGAACCCTTATTTTTTTTTTTTCCTATCAGAAAGAGTTTCAAGTACAACATTTGGAAGCTAAGAAACTTTTAATCATTGAACCCTTGAAGAAACCTTAAATAGCCCTTTTTTTCTAAGTGTGTGTAGTAACTGGGTAAGCGTGTGGTACAAATATCAAAGTATTGTTTATTATTTTCTTCTTAATATCTATGACTGTCAGGAGTTTAACTTTTAGCTCCTTGGTACTGGCTACTCTTTTAGAAAAAAGTTAGAAAAAAGGATTATTTAATGGTTCTTCAGATAATTAAGTTCTTAAACTCCTCAAAGTGTTGGTGAGTCAGTGAAAGCGAATTCTGTTCATATAATAACTGATGTATCTGACTTTGTGGTGAGATGATATGGTGAGGAGGTGGTAAAGTGAGGTGGTGAGGTTTTGAGGAAGTAGTGAAGTGAAGTTGTGAGGTATTGAGGAGGTGGTGATAAGGTGTTGAGGTGGTAGTAAAATGAGGTAGCGAGATGTTGAAGAGGTGAGGTGTTGAGGACATGATATGGTGAGGTGTTGAGGACATGATATGGTGAGGTGTTGAGGAGGTGGTGAGGTGAGGTGTTGTGGAAGTGAGGTTGTGAGGTGCTGAGGAGGTGATGTGGTGAGGTGGTGAGGAGGAGATGTGATGAGGTGGGGAGGTGTCGAGGGGTGGTGAGGTTGTGAGGTGCTGAGGTGGTGAGGTGCTAAGGGGTTGACGAGGTAAGGTGCTGAGAAGGTGACATAGTGATGTGCTGAGGAGGTGAGATGGTGATGTGCTGAGGAGGTGATGTGGTGAGGTGGTGAGGAGTGGCAGTAGTAATCAAGCCATAAGCAGACGAGCATCTCGACAAGGATTGTCTTTAAGCAGAATTAATACACACTAATAGGAGTTTCAGTTCAGAGGAAATGGGAGTAAAGCTAATGAAGGACACAATACAGCTGTCTGCCAAACACACGGCTAATCTGCTCTCATTATTATCCAGCGTATAATTACCCTCTGCCTGCAGAGGAACGGCCAATCCGGGGAAAACTGAAGTGTTCTCAGAGAACTGAGAGGAAGTGAGTGACCTACCGAGTCCCTTCAGGAGGAAACACTTCACTCCGGCTCAGAAAGAGACACGACCGAGTCTTTAATCTGCTCTGAGTGATGAGCTGTGAGTCGCACAGCTGTGAGTGTGAGAACACTTACGACTGTATTTACTGAGAAAAGCTAATTTCATCTGTTTTAGCAGATGCTGGTGCTGGTGGGCGTGGCCTGTTTAACATTTGATCTGCCAATCTGCCAGTAATGTGCACAAAAATGGACATGGGTACAACATGCCTGATTAACAAGTGACAGGTGTGATGCATAATCACAGCATTAAACCCTGATCTACGTTACCCCGTTATTGATAATGTGCTGTATGGGCATGTTTCCTGGGGGCAGGACACACAGAATGTTTATCCTGGAAGTCCACTCATCCTGGCTTATATACACACCGTGAGTGTGTGTGTGTGTGTGTGTGTGTGTGTGTGTGTGTGTGTGTGTGTGTGTGTGTGTAAATGATGTTTAGTACCTCTGCTCTCACTGAGTGAATTACAGCATGGGTCCTGTTGAAGAACCACTCGAGAGAATGCAGAACCTCTATGTTTTTGCAAATAATTATTTTATATTTATTTTTTGCAAGTATATGTGAACCTCATATACACCCATGTGTACAGAAATCCACTGTGACAGAACTTAGCACATAAAGAATGATGACAGCTCACGGTGAGTTTGGTCACATGTTCATCAGAGTGTGTCTTTGTTCAGTGTCTCTGCCTCCATCAGCATTGACCAGGACATGACCTCAAGACACTGCTATTACTTTAAACACTATAGAGATGATGCAGTTATATTTCTAGGTCTGTACTGTGTGTGTGTGTGTGTGTGTGTGTGTGTGTGTGTGTGTGTGTGTGTGTGTGTGTGTAGGCAAGCTTAGTGCTCTCTGCTAATTGACTCACTCTCTGATCCCCAAATGTCAGCGTGTCTCTCTCTTTGAACTTTACTACACCAGGACCTGTCTCTAGCAAGGCAACTTGTCACCTAGCAACACCTGCAGGTCGATGTCACCTGTTTCACCTCTGTGTCACAGTGACACGCCCCCATGTCAGCCCCTGACAGCCCTGTGACATACCGTCAGAGGTAAAGTCATGATAAGCTGAGTCCTTGTTAGTAGCAGAGCAAAGTGAAGATGGAAGGGAGGGCAAGGACGGCTGGTGCTGGGGGTTTGGCAGCTGGACGAGGGGGTCACCACCCGGGGGCGCTCTGTTCCACAATCTGCTTTAAACCAGAGAACACACAAAGAAATTAAATAGTGAACACACACACACACACACACACACACACACACACAAACACACACACACACACACACAAACAAGATGTACTACAAAACTTTATGGAGAGGTTCTGTGTGTTTATGAAGAGGGTCTGTGTGTTTATGGAGAGGTTCTGTGTGTTTATGGAGAGGGTCTGTGTGTTTATGGAGAGGNTTACATTGGAACAGTCGTAAAAAGCATTTCACTACATGTTGTACTGTGTATGATTGTGTATGTGACAAATAAAATTTTAATTTGAATTTATGGAGAGGTTCTGTGTGTTTATGAAGAGGTTCTGTGTGTTTATGGAGAGGTTCTGTGTGTTTATGGAGAGGTTCTGTGTGTTTATGGAGAGGTTCTGTGTATTAATGGAGAGGTTCTGTGTGTTTATGGAGAGGTTCTGTGTGTTTATGGAGAGGGTCTGTGTGTTTATGGAGAGGTTCTGNGGAGAGGTTCTGTGTGTTTATGGAGAGGTTCTGTGTGTTTATGGAGAGGTTCTGTGTGTTTATGGAGAGGGTCTGTGGAGAATAAATAAATAAAAGACAGAACATCGTAAAGCACACTGAATATTGAGTTAGATATGCCTTCAATATATGTTAGTAAGCCCTGCCACAAGTCACACCTTAAGGAAGACTGAAACTACACTTGATTAGCCACCTGAGAGAACTAATTAGCACAGACTAACAAACACTTCCAAACAACGAGAATCTAGATCCAACTGAATCAAGTAGATAGTAGACAAAGTCAGAAACCTACCTTACCAGTAGAGAATAAATTCNACAGAATCAACAATCTACAATTCAATAACAACAATTCTAGTGGCGAGAATCTAGATCCAACTGAGTCAACTAGATAGTACACAAAGTCAGAAACCTACCTTACCAGTAGAGAATAAATTCAAGATAGAACAACTTAAAGCACACTGTTGAGAGGTTCGGTGTGTTAATTGAGAGGTTCGATGTGTTTATGGAGAGGTTCTGTGTGTGAATAGAGAGATTGTGTGTATTAATGGAACAGTTTTGTGTGTGTATGTGTATTTTACTCATATACACACACATTTTAAAGCAGCAGTGTGTAAACTTTAGCTCCTTCTGTGGCCTGATTTGACTCATCTAAACCAACCCCACTTCCTCTGATGAAACTATATGTTCACTGTGAAAAAGCTCTGTAATTCACAGCTCTGTTCCAGTTGGGGGTGTGGCTAATTTCAGGGCCTGAAAAATATGAACAAAATCATGAGATGAAGGAACTACAGATCGTCACCGCATGTTGTGAATCAGTTATCGTTATCTTTTTTTTAAATTATAGGTTTATTACAGGTCTGTAAACACTTAAAAATAATACACACACTGACTTTAATAACAAAAAAGAAACTAAATCAGAATTCTGAAAGCAGAGTCGTGAGTGATGATGGAGCTGAGTTAACACTGCTCTCTAAATGTTTCATATTTTACTGGCTCATAACATTTCTGTGAAAAGTTCAGGAACCGAGGACAAATCTTTGTTATTAACTGCTATTAACACCCCCAACCCCCTGATCCCCCTCCATAATGCCCCTGAGCTGCCCCTTCAGCTCCTTACACCATTTTCTTGTCTGTGAAACTCTGCAAATGATCATTTTATTAAAGAAGTGCTAAATCTACAGGAAAAGATGGCTTGTGAGGAATTTAGACCAATTAATGAAATAAATAAATTATTTATAAAGTGAACAGAATGAGGAACGAGTAAATTAGTTTCACAAAACAAAGTTCAATTGAATTACCAGCTGCATTATTTATGTAACAGTTAATTATCCAAAAGAGGATCGCGCTAATTAAAAGTCGAGTGGCTGGCCAGATCGCTTCATCAAACACACACACACATATATACACATACACACACAAACACACACACACACACACACACACACACACACACACACACACACACAAAATACACACACACACACACACACACACACACACACACACACACACACACACACACATATATATTCAAACACATGCGCACAAATACACTGACCAGTTTTTATGGTAAAAAGAGAAAATAATTATAAAAAAAATAAGTAACTAGAATATTTACTTTAGTAATGAGGTAATGCAAACTTCTGAAAAAGTCCTTAAAGAAACATTTCAGTTAAAATATAAAATGTACACAGTGTTGTTTACTCCAGATGTGGCGGCTCAGACGTGCAGATTCAGGACACAGCAGAGTGATATTTCGGTTTTATATTTCATCTTGGACTCCAGAGAATCACTTTTTCCTTAGTGCAACAATTGTGGCAAGGAGCTCATTCATTCATTCATTCATTCATTCATTCATTCATTCAGAGTGGTGAAGCTGGAGTCTATCCCGTGATGGAACACCAGGCAATCTCAGGACACGGACACAGAGCAGATGATAATAAGGTTCTACATTTTAAAGCTTTTTAAAGAATCAGTGTTACACAGTTGTTCATTATAAAATGAGAAAATGTGGTCTATGGAAGCGAGTGTGTGAAGGTTTTAGGTGACACAGACTTCCAGTACCTGTTAGCTACATTAGCCTCATAGCTCCAGTGCTAAACTACAGAAGTAACCTTCACACATTGAACACATCTTAGCTAATTCACTGCGTTTGTGCTAAAGTGGATGTTTTATGTCCAAACTTTAACATTTGTGCACTTCCCTGTTAGCGTTCTTTATTGTTCTCTGTGAGAAAGAGGACCAGGGTTTTTGGAGAACAGTGCTCACTCTTGTTCCACTAAATCCACAGAATCTAGATATATGTCTCACTAGGGCCCTTCACCGGTTCCTGAGCAAATCCTTTGAAACCTGAAGATGGAGCTTTAGTGAAAATGTGATCGGATCAAACACATTTGCATGAACAATGGCCCGCTCTGTTCTCTAGTCGGGTCGAGTTTCGGCCACAGCACTGGCCCCTTGTTCCCTACCAAGTGAGCGAGTGGTAATTAGGGCGCACTGCACAAAGAGGCCCACACTCGCAGTGCAGCCGGGATGACTCATTAGGAGATGAGAGATTAGATAACGAGGGTTTGAGTGTCCTCAGTCTCCTGCTGCACACCTGCCCCCTCAGAAATAGGTGAAACCCTTCACCCAACCCCCCACCACCCCCGGGCCCCTCCGGGCATTGTCGGCTAACCAACCCCTAGGTTCTGTCCCTCGTGCCTACTTTCACTATGTTGCTTCAGAATAAGTTGGACGCCACATCGAGCTCCTCAAATGTCCCCTTTGTCCACATGGCATTTTCAGAGACTGATGTCTGAAACACACACACACACACACACACACACACACACACACAGAGTGTAATCTGCAGTGTGGTACTGAACTGACAGCTACAAATTGAATATCTGTTTCTGCTCCAAATCTCACCCTATGCACTATTCCCTATTCCCTACACTAATCACAGTAGTACAGATCGGAGAGACTTTGTTCTGACTGATCCGGGTTTAGACTGAGTGATTTCAGTGGTCTTTTAAGATTATTACTCGTCACACTGTATAAGATCCTGACAAAATTCTTCAGTTAGTTTGAGGTAATAAGGAGATTTGTTCCTGTCCATTAGCCTGTTTATTTTATGTTTGTCCGTTACTGCTACCATATCTGTAGCTGTCCCATGAGTTTGCTGTCCTCCTATTGGTGGATTTCAGATGAGCGCTGTAGTAGTGCTTTCACTCTGAAGCTTTAATCACAAATTTCTCGCACTGACAGGTAATTTATCCTTGTCTGTTTTTGATTGCACTATATCATGTCACATTATGAGTTCTAGCACTACCACTCTCAAATAATTCATTTGCAATGAGCAATTTTTATCTTCGACAGCAAAATTTGCCTGAAAATCATGCAGTGTAAAGTCGACTGTACAGGTTCTGGCTTTTACAGCTTCACATCTATATACTGTAGTTATTGGAACATTCTAGAGCTCTCACTGTTTTCATGTAGTGGCCTTGTGCAGAGTGTCTATATACTGTTTTTTTCCTACTCACTACACTGGAGAATCATGTGCACTATGTAGTGCACTTATACTGAGTACACTAGATGAAAGAGCTTTAATTCTGAGCTGCAGGGTTCTACAATGTAGAGTTCAGAATATTGAAATAAAAACAAAACACTGTAGAAGAGCTGTGTGTGTGTGTGTGTGTGTGTGTGTGTGTGTGTGTGTGTGCGTGTGCGTGTGTGTGTGTGTGTATGTGGGCATTACAGCTGGTGTGTAAATGTGTAGCAGCAAGGTGAAGTTACTGATATCTCATTCCCTTCATCTCTTATTTACCCCCCCCCCCCCCCCCACACACACACACACACACACACACACCAGTGTAGTTTGTATTGATCATGAGATGAAATTAAAATCGATGCTCAAGTTACACTGCAGTAAAATCTAAAGGGATGCCTGAATCAGTATAAGAGAGGAGCACTAAGTAGGGAACAGTGGAGGGAAGGGAGAGAGTGAGTGAACACACCTGTTTACACTCTGATTGCATGCTGATTGCATATAGTAGCTGATGTTAATGTACATTTGACACAGTAGCATGGGAAAGTAAATATATTATGGCAATAAAAATTAACAGAGAGGAAAAAGTAGCACCCTGGTACAATGATCACATGTGCATCTAAAAACAGACCATTTGAAAATTAAACTGTAATTCGGGTCAAACTAATTTGGTAGTATTCCAAAAAGCATGGGAAGAGAGCTTCTTGTAGAAAAGCTCCTAGTGCTGCTAGATCAAATGTATCTCTCCACCCTAACAATCCTAAATAGATAAAAAAAAGTTTTTTTTTAAATAATCCTAGATTCTAATTTAATACTATAGCAAAATTAACAAGGAATAAGACAACCACAGAAATATGCACACCATCAGTATTTAGTAGTGATTACTTTATGAACTTTTTCAATAACAAAATTGAAGATATCAGGCAAAAAAATTCAGACTATAAATTTAAAACCAGACAATTTGATAACACTTCCCTGTAGATAATACTATAATGATATGAGATCAACAGTTAGAATGTTTTACCCCCATTTGAGAGACCAAACTAATTTCACTTTTCCTCATCAAAATCATCAGCATGTTTACTAGATCCCTTACCTACATGTTTCTTCAAACAGATTCCAGAAACAATTACAATTCTTCCCTTAGCATTGGCTATGTACCTAAATACTTTAAACTAGCAGTTATCAAGCCCTTGATTAAAAAACCTGACCTAGACCCCTGTCAGCTGTCTAACTATAGACCAATATCTAAC
>CM074951.1:137880-142880 GCA_037577455.1 Pangasius macronema
CATGCTGGAGCAGGTTTGGGCCTCTGAGCTCCAGTGAAGGGAAACTGTAACGCTACAGCACACAGAGACGCTCTGTATAACTGTGTGCTTCCTGCTTTGTGGGAACAGTTTGTGGAAGAAGCTCATATGGGTGTGAGGGTCAGGGGGGCACATAGTTATCAATAGTAGTTATTAATAGCTTCTGATTAATTTGAGCTAAAATCCAGGTTATCCTGTGCCGAGTACACCGTCTCAGAGCCGACGCCCCACGGAGAAACACACTGGAACCTCCGAGCTGTGTTATTAATCCTGTTCTAATCCTCATCATAATTCCTCAATTACATAATAAATGCTGTGTGTGTGTGTGTGTGTGTGTGTGTGTGTGTGTGTGTGTGTGTGTTGCAACAAAGTGTAAACTCCTCTGTCCTGAAGATGTTGGAGAACTTAAAGTTACAGCTTTACATCTGACTGTTATAAAGCACTGACACTGGCAACTCCTTCCATACATTTTAAATAAACATCTCCTTACAGAAAACTTCACCACATCAGCAATGGCTGTGCGTACACAAGTTTTTTAAATGGCCCTTATAGGAGCCGACCAATCAGCAACTTCAACACAACTCATACACTCATGCTGAAATAGTGTGTGCTTAAGTGTGTGTGCATGTGTTATTGTGTGTGTGTGTGTGTGTGTGTTTATGTGTATGTCTGTGTGTGTGTGTGTGTGTGTGTGTGTGTGTGTGTGTGTGTTATTGTGTATGTGTGTGTGTGTGTGTGTGTGTGTGTGTGTGTGTGTGTTATTATGTGTGTATGGCATGGGGGGATTTTCCTGTAGGTCAGTGCTGGATTTACAAAAGCTACACTCAGAGCCTGCAGCTTAGCCTCAGGAGCACACACACACACACACACACACACACACACACACACACACACACACACACACCATCTCTCTCTCTCTCACACTCACCCTGTTCTGTTTTCTTTTCTTTGCCACACGTCTGATAAATGAATGAGACAGAGACAGGAAGAGTGAAAGAGATATAAACAGGAAGAGCTAGAGAGGAAGATGGGGAGAAAGATTGAGAGAGGATAAAGAGAGAAAGAAAACTTCAGGTCAAATGGGAGAAAAAAAGAGAGCCAAACAGGAGGGATGAAAGGAGAAAAACAGGAAGGAAAGAATGGATAAAGACCAGTGCTTTGGGAAAGAGAAAGACAGAGAGTGAGACAGGAGCAGGTTATATCATAGCCAAGGATTAGCATCTTCTCCCATTGTGTGTGTGTGTGTGTGTGTGTGTGTGTGTGTGTGTGTGTGGTTATACACACACAGTTCACATACAGTAGTTAGCAGGTATCTTATATACACACACACACACACACACACACACACACACACACACACACACACACACACACACACACACACACAAACACACACACACACACACACACACACACACACACACACTGTGTTCAATACTAATCTCCCTGTGGAAGCGTTACCACGGTGATACACGTCCGGCATGGCGGAGACTGCGCAGTGATATTGATCACACAACCTTCTGACAGCTCAGAGATCGACCCACAATCCCAGGTGCCTCTTACACACTTCCTGTTTCACCAGACAGGTGGACAGACAGACAGGTGGACAGACAGACAGGTGGACAGACAGACATGCTTCTGTATTCATCTCAGTGTAAACTCCTCCCACTAGCTTGTCTCCACCCTCTTGCAGTATAAACTCCTCCCATTTCCTAGTATCCAATCACTTGTAGTGTAAACCTCTCCACTGGCTGACTAGAACACACAGGTTAATTGATGCTGTGTATTCTTTTGTGTGTGTGTGTGTGTGTGTGTGTGTGTGTGTGTGTGTGTGTGTGTTAGTTACCCATAAAGCACTGCTCCATTATGCTATGCTCTCAGTGTGATGTTCCTTAGCTTATTAGCTAGCAAACCTCTTTTGTAGCAACTCAATCAAGAACAATTTTAGGACATGAACATGAACTGAGCTTTTCACATGCACACACACATCCACACATCCACATCCACACACACACACACACACACACAGGAAGTGCAGAGTGAGAGAGTGATGTATGGAGGTAAATGGAGTGTGAACACTGAGAGAGAGGGTTAGTGATGCGTATTTCTCCAGAACCCTTCAAACTCCATCAGAACTCAATTACTGCCCCTGTCGGGTTCAACACACACACACACACACACACACACACACACACACACACACACACACACACACACACACACACACACACACTCACACACTCACTCACACACACCCGTCCCTCAGGAGGAAGAATGACACGCCACTGAACTACACCAGCTTGGTGTCTCACACACACTCCTGCTGTCACTTTCTCTCTCAGGTTAGTCAGTAATGTGTGTCATGAAAGAGTCCTGGAGAACTGAAATCTTCTACTCTGTCACTTCTGAGGTGACGTTCTCACAGCGTGGGATCTCTCTCTCTCTCTCTCTCTCTCTCTCTCTCTCTCTCTCACACACACACACACACACACACACACACACACACACACACACACACACTTGTTTATACAGCTACACACTCCTAAAGCAGAGCAGCGAGAACCCTTGAGAATGTCACTGTTTGTTAATAAATCTGTTGGTGTGTGTTAAACTCGCTCTGAACTCTACAGTGTGATGTTGAAAAGTTTAAACTCCTCTTTTACTGTCACAAAAATGCTACGCTATCAGTTAGCTTAGCATCACAGAAAACTGGCCTAAGATTTAAGTAGCCATTGATCTAGCTTGGAAAAAGCGCATGGCATTTTTTTAAAGGAAAGCAATGAAAGGATTAGCATAGAAATGAAATTAGCTTGGCTAAAGGGTTAACAGAAGTGTAAAAGGTTAAATGTGAAATGCTTTCTGTTTATTTTAGCTTTAGCTCATTTTGAGATGAGTGCAGATTAGCATGTGAGTTTTTAGTGTTAGCTTCCATGTGGGTGGATTAGCATTATTAATAATGATCAGTTTCTTTATTATAGTAATTGTTAGATTTTAGCTGCTTCTCTGAGCTTTTTACTAGACTGATCATGTGTGTGTGTGTGTGTGTGTGTGTGTGTGTGTGTGTGTGTGTAAAACATGGCAGTCTCTTTAATAACTTTTGAACACAAGTCAATCCCGGCTATGCTAACAACACACACATCCTCACCATGCTAATGACGGTGTTGTTTTAATGATGAGAGGTGGTGTTTATCGCCACACACACTCACACCGAGACCAGCTCATGTGCATGATTCCATTACAGAGCTCTAAACACACACAGTGCTGTGAGTCACTGATATTAGCATGTTAGCCAAGTGAAGAGCAAGAGCTGAAAAATATCTCACTCACACACACACACACACACACACACACACACACACACACACACACACACACACACACAACTTCACACTTCCAGCACAGAACTGCATAAATTAAGTAAGAATAAAACACTATGCAGGAAACTAATCCGCAGTGAGGTGGTGTGATGAAGCGGAGTCACTGTTGATTATTTTCCTCTAACAGCACGTCCCCAAGTGTTTTATTCCTCTGATACTACAGCAATTTAAACTTTTACATATTTTATTTATGTTGTGAATCATGTTAGTTCCTGTTGTCACTTACCTTATAACAGCTATACTCAGTCGTTCCCTCACCTGCCTCTCTTTATTCTCTCCAAGTTAATAAAAAAATAAAAGAACATCATACATTTTCATCTCAAACCCTAGGATTGATGATTATTTAGTGTTCTTTCAGAGCAGAATCTCCTGCTGCAGTGAACTGTGGGAAACATCACTCTTTTCACACAGAGAGAGAGAGAGAGAGAGAGAGAGAGAGAGAGAGAGAGTGATACGGTGGTGTTAGTGTTATATTTCTATTGATAATAATGTCATGAATGAAGGCTGGGTGCTTTCATCTCCACGGCTGTGCTCCGGCTCGTACACTGCGGACTGAAGCGCTCGAGGGACCAGAGCTCTGCTACACACACAACCCTGATACAGCGCCTCTGCTCCACTTCACTTACTCAACGCTATACGACGTATCTAAATGATAGACTGGCTGTGTTCTAAATCTAATTTTAACATCACTCATTTAATCCCTCTCTTACTGAACATGAGCAGTGTGTGTGTGTGTGTGTGTGTGTGTGTGTGTGTGTGTGTGTGTGTGTGTGTGTGTTGAGAGTTAAATCTATATCTCTTACTGAGATGCACTTCGCTCTCAGAGAGTCCTGGATTACTGGGTGTTGATGCAGTGTGTGTGTGTGTGTGTGTGTGTGTGTGTGTGTGTGTGTGTATACACTAAGCCTTATTTGGCTTCCATTAAAGAAACTTCACTCACTAATCTCACTAAATTACAAATCTGATGGAAGCTGAAAAAAATAAAAACGTCACTTTATGGGGAAGAGTTGCATTTTCTGTCTCTCTATCTGTCTGTCTCTCTATCTATCTATCTGTCTGTCTGTCTATATGTCTGTCTCTCTATCTGTCTGTCTCTCTATCTGTCTGTCTCTCTATCTATCTATCTGTCTGTCTGTCTCTCTATCTGTCTGTCTGTCTATATGTCTGTCTCTCTATCTATCTGTCTCTCTATCTATCTATCTGTCTGTCTGTCTCTCTATCTGTCTGTCTGTCTATATGTCTGTCTCTCTATCTATCTATCTGTCTGTCTGTCTCTCTATCTGTCTGTCTGTCTATATGTCTGTCTCTCTATCTATCTATCTGTCTGTCTGTCTCTCTATCTGTCTGTCTGTCTATATGTCTGTCTCTCTATCTATCTGTCTCTCTATCTGTCTCTCTATCCGTCTATCTGTCTCTCTATCTGTCTGTCTCTCTATCTGTCTGTCTGTCTTGCTCTGGAGAAGAAAAACAATGATCAATTCAATAAGAACTTAGATATTAGATATGCACATTAAAAATGGAAATCCCTTTATATGTCACTTCTCTGATATGTTCTTACACATATAGTCTATATTTTATTGTTCTTTTGAATTCAGTCAGTACTTG
>CM074951.1:147880-166686 GCA_037577455.1 Pangasius macronema
GTACCAGTTCTGGTTCTAGTTGCAGTGCTGTTGCATTCTGTTTCTGTGTCCGGTTGTAATTTTACTCGGTTCTGGTTCTTGTTCTAGTTTTGGCTCTAGTGTGGATCATGTGACTTTAGTACCCTGTTCGGGAGCCGCTCAGTGTGTCCTGTACTAGCCAATGAATAGCACTTAGAGGATGCTTTTGATTTAGCGTGTTAGCTGAGACTCCTTACAGAGGGGTTTGTGGCACTATCACTCGATGTCCTTCACTTAGAGCCGATATACTGTGTGTGTGTGTGTGTGTGTGTGTGTGTGTGTGTGTGTGTGTGTGTGATATTTGCTGAATCAGTGTGTGTGTAAATGAGGAGTGTTATTAGAATATTAAGACACTTTCATCACAGTGTGCTTTCTGAAGAGACACAGTTTGATGACATCATCATAAAGTGCCAGCCAATCACACACAGTCAAAAAGAGACTGGAATAAACACTGTATTCCAAACACACTGTTCTCCACATGTTCTCTTCATATACAACACACCTCACACACCAACCACCAAACGGACTGCATCCAGATCACAGCTAAGAACCAGAACCACAACAACCCAGAGGCCTGGCCACAGCTGACCCAGAGTAAGAAAACCATCTAAACTTAGCACAGATCTAGAACCAGACACACCACTAGATATAGAGTCTCACACACTCTCACACTCTCTCTCTCTCTCTCTCTCTCTCACACACACACACACACACACACACTCACACAGAGAAGTTATTTGTGTGTGCTGACTGATTTGGACTCTCAGGAATGTACAGATTACACAGATGTAAAATGCCTCCTTTGTGTGTGTGTGTGTGTGTGTGTGTGTACAGGTCAGTGTTCTTAGGCTTAACTATGATGTCAGTGATTTAGAACTTTACAGTGTGCTAACCATTAGGCTGAAACTCTGGAGCTCTGAACTAAGTTCTAAACTTGACATTCTCGAGCCCTTTAAAGAGTTGGAGGTGTGTTCGTGTGCTACACAGTGCTGCTGGTTCTGCAGTGTAGGGAGTAGGGACTAGGGACTAGGGAGTAGGGACTAGGGAGTAGGGACTGAGGAGAGATTTAGGACACCAAAATTCCGCCAAGTATTTTTATTTGAATTAGTGTCACAGTGTCACTGATCACGCACTTTTCTCCTCTCACTCCTCCCTCCATTACTCCTTCCATCTTTCACTCACTCTATCACTCCATTCCTCTGTCCCTCACTCCACCATTCACTCACTTTATCACTCCCTCCAACCCACAATCCATCCCTCATTCTATCCCTCCTTCACTCAATCCCTCCACATCTCATCCTTCTCTTTCAAGAGCTACCAGATGAAACCATCAACAATCAGAAACAGGATGAGAACAACAACATTATAATCAGAACTAGAACTGAAACCCAATTTATAAACACAACCAAAAATACAACAGGAACCAGAACTAGAACAGAGAACTGAAACAACAACTATGCAGAGATCTGGTACTACAGGCAAATCCATAAGCAGAACCAGAAGAACCACTAGAACCAGAACCAGACACAGACATTTTAAAAACATAATTAGAACTAATTAGAAGCTAGAACTATATGTAGACATAAAATGAGAAAATTGTGCAAAACTAGATTTAGTACCAGACTCAGAACTACAGCTAGAACCAGGCTGTAGGTCTTGAACCAGAACTCGATCCAAACCAGAATCAAAATTAGACCAGAACCAGACACTTAGCCAGAACCAGACACTAAGCCAGAACCAGACACTAAGCCAGAACCAGACATAGATCTAGAAACTTAAACAGAATAAGAACTACAACCAAAACCAGATGAAGCTCCAGAATAAGACAAACACTGAAAACAACAGAACCTGAACTAGAACTAAATTCAAATTAGCAGAACCCGTTTTAGCAGAACCGACAGTTTTAGGTCCTTAATTCAGTGTGTTATTAAAGTGTACAGATTCCATAATGAAGCTCATGAATAATTCATCAGTCACCATTTTACCTTTTACCCCCCTCTCCTTCTCTCCTTCTCTCTCTGTCTCTCTCTCAGTCTCTCTCTCTCTCTCTCTCTCTCTCTCTCTCTCTCTGTCTCAGTCTCAGTCTCTCCCTCTCTCTCTCTCTCTCTCTCTGTCTTAGTCTCTCTCTCTCTCCCCCTCTCTCTCTCTCTCGCTCTCTCAGTCTCTCTGTCTCAGTCTCTCTCTCTCTCTCTCTCTCTCTCTGTCTCTCTCTCTCTCTCTCTCTTTCTCTCTCTCTGAAGGGAGGATAGTTGTGAGATGCTGAAAATGATAGATTTCTAAACATAACTCCATTTTGAAAAACTGACTGTAATCCCTTCATCATATCTCTGAGAGAGAATATTTTTTTATATTTATTTTTACATTTATGGAATTATAAATATATTATCATTTGGATTTGGCATAACATTTACACACACATTATTATTACATTACTATAAGAAGATTAATTGCTTTCTGATTAATGAAGACGCATCTTAAAGTCATGTTTTTTCTGTAAACTTCCTTTAAAATGCAGTGAAGATTCCGAGTGATTTCCCTATGAACAAAACGGGTGATGAAATCAGATCAAACAATAATGTGATGTCATGATTAAGCTCCGCCCCCTCAGCATAACACACCGAGCTTGTGTTTCACTCACAAATACGATCAATTAGAGAACAAAACTTTAAATTTACGTTAAATTTGTCTTTATATTTACAAATCAAATGTGAACTATATTATTATTCCAAATTCTGATTCTGATGTACAAACTCCGCCTCCAGGCTGTAGGCCACGCCCACTTCCCAGAGTCTGATTATGAGAAATACAGTGATTTTCACTGTGACTGTTTTTCTCTGTGGCTCTGAGGCTTAGACAGAGAGAAAGACAAACAGATGGATAAATGGACATGCTCCGTCGCCACACATTAGGCCACGCCCCTGCCTGTGACTCTGTCCTTATACAGACTTTGTCCTAATGTTTCTAGCCATCAGTGTGTCATAAACAGGAACAGGTCTGTTAGAGACACGGAGCACCACCACACACTCCACATTCAGTACACCATGCTAAACTGGTGGCCATAAATTTCCATTACCTCTTAGTGACGTACTGTGTGTGTGTGTGTGTGTGTGTGTGTGTGTGTGTGTGTGTGTGTGTTTCAGGTGGCACTGTAGCTTTAAGTGTTTCAGCGTCAGCGCTGTGATCTGTCTTATCTGTGAGCAGCAGAGCTGTAAGAGGTCATGATGAACTTAAGGTACAGTAATCCTCCTTTCACAAGAAGAATAGAAGAATCAAAGGAAACACAGAGGTGTGTGTGTGTGTGTGTGTGTGTGTGTGTGTGCGCGCGCGCGCGTGTGTGTGTGAATAAATAAATATGAAGTCTCCATTAGCAAGTTTATCCTCTTTCACCTACAATCCATCTCCACCTGCTCTCTGTGACTCAGCACACACACACACACACACGGTTATTCCGTTTCCAAGACAACGGCGCTCTTAAGACGAGAACACGTTGTTGGAATTTCAATGGTCTGTAAGGCCAGGAGAAAGAATGAAGAAGTGTGCGTGTGTGTGTGTGTGTGTTTGACGAATGAGTAAAGTGAAAGACAAACAGACGAGGCCCACGCAGCAGACAGACTGGAATATAAGCGTCTGTTTGTGTTCCCTGTGTCTGAGCACAAAGGTGGAGTGTAGAGTTAATAATTCACACCATGTGAAATAAAAACAGCCAGCAGTGCTGCACCGGTCACCTGCAGCTCCGCAACACCCCTCAGCGTAGGGCGTAGGGAACGAAGGGGATGTTTAGAACACAGCCAGAACCTCAGCAGTTCTAGAATCTTCTAATCAGTGTTATATCGGGCAAAACAGTGTGAGTTCTGCATTCTAGAACCCTGCAGGACAGAAAGAACACCTCTGAGCCATCCACACCGGACCGATGATGGGGTTTATGTGCCCTAAATAGTGTACAGGGCTTGTGGTTTGGGACACGTCCACACCGGACCGATTATGGGGTTTATGTGCCCTATGTAGTGTTCAAGGCGTGTGGTTTGGGACACGCAACACCGGACCGATGATGGTGTTTATGTGCCCTACGTAGTGTACAGGGCGTGTGGTTTGGGACATGCCCACACTGGACCGATGATGGGGTTTATGTGCCCTAAATAGTGTACAGGGTTTGTGGTTTGGGACACGCCCACACCGGACCGATGATGGTGTTTATGTGCCCTACGTAGTGTACAGGGCTTGTGGTTTGGGACACGTCCACACCGGACCGATGATGGGGTTTATGTGCCCTAAATAGTGTACAGGGCGTGTGGTTTGGGACACGCAACACCGGACCGATGATGGTGTTTATGTGCCCTACGTAG
This sequence comes from Pangasius macronema, assembly GCA_037577455.1. Classification (NCBI taxonomy): domain Eukaryota; kingdom Metazoa; phylum Chordata; class Actinopteri; order Siluriformes; family Pangasiidae; genus Pangasius; species Pangasius macronema. The sequence goes on from CM074951.1 coordinate 152,242, forward strand.
TGCACAGAGCGTGTGGTTTGGGACACGTCCACACCGGACCGATGATGGGGTTTATGTGCCCTACATAGTGTACTGGGCGTGTGGTTTGGGACACGCAACACCGGACCAATGATGGCTTTTATGTGCCCTACGTAGTGTACAGGGCGTGTGGTTTGGGACACGCCCACACCGGGCCGATGATGGCGTTTATGTGCCCTACGTAGTGTACAGGGCGTGTGGTTTGGGACACGCCCACACCGGACCGATGATGGCGTTTATGTGCCCTACGTAGTGTACAGGGCGTGTGGTTTGGGACACGCCCACACTGGACCGATGATGGTGTTTATGTGCCCTACGTAGTGTACAGGGCGTGTGGTTTGGGACACGCCGACACCGGACCGATGATGGTGTTTATGTGCCCTACGTAGTGTACAGGGCGTGTGATTTGGGACACGCCGACACCGGACCGATGATGGGGTTTATGTGAACTAAATTCATCACTGAACATTGTGTTTCCTAGATTAGTGCACTATATAGTGAAAACAATTCTCCAGTGAAGACAATAGGGAGTGTGTGAGTGATTTAGAACACAGTGAGAGAAGTTTGTGTCGTTTATTCTAGAACGTTCTACTCTTCACAACGTGGAGCTTAAACTCTGTATTAGTGTGTTAGTGTTCCTGATGCTTCAGGGTAGAGAACAGGGAGATACTCAGGACACAACGCTGGTGTCCTACATACGATGTTTTAATGTGAACGGATTAAAATGTGTGTGTTAGCAACTTTAATGATGAGATGACAAAAATAAATAAATAATAAATAACAAAAGCGGAATACTGTACCTTAACATTTCATTTCAGTCTCTGCTCACAGTCAGATCCACAAACGCACAGCCAGATTGGAATTTAAACTTGTTTTTATTGAAATAAACTTGCTTTTTAATTATATATAAAGTATGTACACACAAACATACAGTGTCATGAATAACTGATGAAATAATATAAAAATAATTCACATGATGAGGAAAAAAATAGAACAGAAATGGGAACGTGTGCAGTTTTAAAATCCATTGAGCTCCCACATGATTACACACAGCCTATACGGCACACTGTGTGTGTGTGTGTGTGTGTGTGTGTGTGTGTGTGTGTGTGTGGTGAATGAACCCTGCTCACCCCCGTGGTGCATTCTCAATTACCTTCATATTTTTCCTGCGGCCTCCCTGTGGTTTAATCTGACAGGAGATCATTAAGCTCAGTAAAGACACAATCCTCACCTTAAACCTGTCACTTTTCATCGTTTGTCTTTTTCCCGTCTCTTTTCTCTGCGCACACATTCACGCAAACAAACACGTCGATTGCGCATTTAAGTCCTGGTGGTTCACGCTGTGTGAATTTTTTACCGGCTGCTGCTGTAAAGCTGTAGACTGAGAATACCGTATAATACAATAAACAACAACCAAAATAACTTCATATTAACATTATGTCCAATGTGCATTAAAAAATAAAAAATAAAACTTCAATCTCCGACTCACTAATGAGGCCCGAGCATTTATTTTTGGCTTGCTCTTTAAAGCTGTACATAAAAGTGGCACTGTGTGATTTTGTCTCTTATATACACACTCTTGACCAGGTGTGTGTTGATATATCACAGTTTTATAATATATTGTGATGTTTTATTTCTTCCTGTCTTGTTTAGAAGATACATCCTGCTCCATACTCTTCCAAACGCAGTGCCGAATACTGAGGTAAATCATCTAACCGGCTCTTGGCACACGCCTACAGCCGACACGTCATGATTCACAGTTTATAGCTCAAGCTTGTGATGCACACTCAGATGCTATTTCCCATTATAGTCTTCGTATAAAATGACCTCACGTATGTAGTTTTAATGAAGCCCAGCACTTATTGTGTGTGTGTNTGTGTGTGTGTGTGTGTGTGTGTGTGTTGAATTGTGTTACGAGCAGAACTCTGGCGAGGAAAGCAGCTGGAATTACCTGCCATTAATCTATGCAAACAATTTACTCTGGCTCCAACAAAATGAAGACCAAGTAATTAAAGTCGTTTTTCAAAGACAAAGACAAAATGTGTGTGTGTGTGTGTGTGTGTGTGTGTGTGTGTGTGTGTGTGTGTGTGTGTGTGTGAGGGTTAAGTGTGCTTTTTTAACATTATACACCCTTGTTCACGCCTTTATGGCTTCTTTTACAGCCCCTTGATTGAATAGTTTTAATCATCAAAGAAGTGAGAGAAAGTGAAAAAGCAGTGAAACCCAAAGGAAATACTTCTTCAAATCAAATAAAAATAAATCAAATAAAGCCAGTGTTATATCCTTCATTTAAGGAAAAAAGACAAAATATGAAGCAGTTAGTGGCATTAAATGGAAACTAAAGTGACAATGAAGTTTAATTTGCATAAATAAAAAAAAAAAACAGTCCTGACATATGATCATGTGGCACGCCATGTTTGAGGTTTTTCACGATAGCTTTGGTTTAGATTTCAGTCCAAGCCCCTAATACATCCCCTTAGTCCACAGAATATTGGTGTCATACCCTGCCATGCTTTGGAAATGATCTCCTACCTGTTTGGTGCTGTATTTCTGAGGGTTGGTCTTGTAGCTGTAATCCGAATACTGATCAGAACCGGTCGAGTTGCTGTCTCCAATCCCTACGAAGGTGTTTGCAGCTGGAAGATCCTGAACAGCTTGGTGCTTTTTGGAAGCTGAAGGGGATTGTGGCTGCAGCTGAATGGAGGGCAAAGGTGAGTTTGACCGGTAGTGTCTCCCCAAATCGGGGCTTCCGGGAGGGTAATTGAGGGGCAGATGAATCCTGGGACTATCATTGTCACTCATCAGGTTGAATTTTAAGCCTTTCTGAAGACTTGCCTCTTCGTCCTCCTCCAAGGACTTTGCTGGTTTTGGAGACTTGCCCTTCTTACCCTTTTTGCCCTTGCTGCTTTTGGTTCCTTGCTTGGGTGTGTAAAGATCTTTGGACTCTTTCTTTCCTGCTTGGTATCCACTCTTGGCTTCCTTCTGCAGACGGTGCCGGATAACAACCACTGCCACAATGACCAGGATGACCCCGGCAATTCCTGCAAGGCTTCCATACACAATATTGCTCTGCTGGACACGGGCGTATTCTGGGTCTCCAGCGATGTCCCTTTCTAGAGGAGTGTAGAGACTGTGGCCGACCAGTGATTCGACCAACGTGACGTTTCCGATTGTCTCATTTACAAAGATGTGGACCAGCGCTGTCGTGTGCTTGGCAGGTTTTCCCTTGTCACTGACTTTTACGACAAGCCGGTGGAGGCCATTATGCTTCCTGGTGAATTCTTTGACAAGTGTAATCTCACCATCTGTTGGAGAAATGCGAAAAAGTCCATGAGGGTTTCCACCCATGATGGTGTAGTCTAACTCCGCATTCAATCCCGTATCAATGTCCTCTGCTTCCACTTTCTCCACACGCGTATCTGGGCTTGTCAGTGGGGGAAGAAACTTGTACGAGGAGTTGGAAGGTTTGGTGATATAAGGTGCATTATCATTTTCATCTAGGACGTTTATTGTAATTCCCACATAAGAGGAACGAGGAGGATCACCTCCATCAACAGCTTTTAGACGGAATGTGTACGTGCTTTCCTTTTCCCGATCAAAGGAAATTCTCGAAAGGATGGTCCCTGTGCCATTCTGAATCACAAACTTTCCGTTGTCTGGTTCCACCGATAAGTGAACCTGAGCATTTTCACCTTTGTCAACATCCATGACAGTCACCATTCCCACTGGACTGAGTGCAGGCATGTTTTCCAGGACAGAGAAGCTGTAGCCACTTAGCATGAACTTGGGATCATTGTCATTGCGGTCAAGCACATTAACCACAACTGTTGCAGTTCCCCTCATGCTAGGAACCCCCTTATCAGATGCTTCAACGTGAAACTCGTAGCGTTCTCTGTTTTCACGGTCTAACTGGTCCATCACTCTGATCTCTCCTGTGTTACGGTTGATCTCAAAGAGTCCCTTGATGGCTGAGTCTAAGATAATATTGTACGTGAGCTCGGCATTGGTGCCGCTGTCTGCATCAGTGGCTACTACATCCAAAACCTTATCGCCTGGCTGATTCTCCTCTGGAAAGTCCACCTCATACATTGACGGGGAGAAGACCGGAGCGTTATCATTCACATCTGTTACTTGGACCTTTAGGGAGTTGGTGCTGGAAAGAGCTGGGTTCCCTGAATCAACAGCTACAATCTCAATCCTGTATTCCTTGACCCGTTCGTAATCCAGTGGTGTTGTTGTTTGCAGGAAATACTTCCTCCGACTTGTGTCTGATGCTGAACGAAGCTGGAAAGGTACATCTCCTGCCACCACACAAGTCACCACTGCATTTTCACCCTCGTCTCGATCTGTCACTTCCACCAGAGCCACTGGAGTTCCCACAGGCATGTCCTCAGAAATGTTAGCAATCCCATCCTCATGAGCCACCAGGGCAAATCCACGGATCCTGATGGAAGGTGCATTGTCATTCTTGTCCTTCACTGTGATGGTCACCAGGGCTTTGGAGCTCTTGGTCTGCGGGCCATTGTCTCTGGCCTGGATGTAGAATTTGAGCAGATTCACTTCTTCACGGTCCACTGGACCTTTGACGTAGATGATGCCGGTGTTTCTGTCGATGCTGAGGAGGTGCTGCACATTGGTTGGTGCCTGATAGAGAATGTACGTGACCACACCATTATCTCCTACATCAGCATCGTTGGCCTTCACCTAGTCCAAAAAAAAAAAAAACAGAAGAGGTTTTATGATAAAAGCTATCATTCTTTTAAAAAAGATGAACATTCAAGATTAGGGACAAGATGTTAATCCGTTGCAGGGGTTGGTGTGTGGTCACATATTTAAGCAGCGAAACACCGAAAAACAACCAAAACAAACTAACTAAACAGAAAACATTAAGACTAAATACAAGCAAGAAAACACATCCAGACACATAAGCTAGCCAAAGGTGCAACCGATAATTGGGGCGGAGACAGAGCAGGAAGGCTCCAGACAGGAAGTGGAGAAAGATCCAAACACATTAGTTTCAATTCAGGCAGTTTAATTTGATCCATTATCATCCATCTTTGTCTATATGAAATATAAATTACCTTCCCATAACTCTCCAGTTAATGCAGATGGTGGACTTTAAATGGTTAATTGTGGGAGATCATTAAATTAACAGTCTGTATATCGCAGTGAAATGTATAAAGATGGTAAGAGGATGAAGGGTTCTAACAACAGAGCTGGTGGGGGAACAGAAAAATAACACCAAGATTTTTTTTCTTTTTTTTCTCCGCAAACATCATTATCTGCTGAAAATGCCCTGAAACCTGATTCACAAGGAGAATAAAGCTTATCTTTCTCTGGCTGGCGTCAAAAATATCACCATGCACACTAAAAAATTCTGCCTACAAATATGATAACCTAATAATCCTATTTACAAAATAACTCCAGATATCTGCTGGTTATCACATCTGTTTTGAGGACAGTCACCAAATCTTATAGTGTGTGTTTTTGTCCTTTCTAGAGGTTATTTATATGCAAAAATGGTCTTTTTTTCTGTTAAACCTGGGGGAATGGTACAGTATGTCTCTGAATTCCCATTTCAGACGGAGCCTCATGTGTATTTGAATAAACCACCAGTGTCATGGCTTCCCTCTCCCCTAAATGCAAAGCAATGATGTGGTGTAACTTACATCACTCACACGCACCTGAGATACAACACATAATTTAAAAAATATTCACTTACAGGAGGCCATTACTGCATCGAGATGTCATCGATGCCAAAAATTTACACCACACAAAATTTACATTCAGGAAAGGACGTGTCAGCTCATCCCGAAAGTGCATTACGCTAATTAATAAAGCTGCAAAGATTTCTGCGAGAACCTTTTAGTCTTCCTTAAAGAATTTGTGTTAGCAGCGATAAACATGACTACCGTGTATCAGAAGGAAAAGAGATCATCTGTGCACTAAGGAAGGAAAAGGACCAGTAAACCCATTTACTTTCAAAAAGCAGTCATTCACAAAAGAGCATGAATTACTTATGACTTGTTATAAAACCACGACAGCTAGAACCGCTCGCAAATATCAGCCCAATTGGACACGCAGTCAAATGCTGTTTGTTTAATTTCAGCTGAAGGTCATCTCTGGATTTCAGTTCTCCATTACAATCTTTTCAAATAGAGTTTAAATGAGAAAATGATCCATTTCATATCTTCGCTGACCGCTGTAACTGCTTCTGCTTGCTGGATTTGATTTCTCCTTCTAACAGTGGATGAAACACCATCACGGCTTCGCTCTCTGCATTACACAGCGCCGCCCTAATCTAGGACAGTCGTAAGATTATTCATGAGGCTTAAGTTATTATTGCTCTCCATGAGTCACTCTGTTTCATCCACCAAACAAGCTGGGAGTAAATTTCGCCTGATGTGCGCTTGAAGAGCGTGTCTCTGCACAAACTGAAACACTCCGTCAACACGTCTCGTCCAATGAAAATGTAAACCTTAAGCCTTTTTAATGCTGCCACGGCTCTAAAGAGAGATTATGAGGCCTGGAGGAGAAGGGAGATCTTTTCACATGCTTTTTGAAAACAACTGGGTTTCATGGATTAATTGTTGACTGAGAGATTAACCGGCTTTAAAACAATTTTATGTGTGAGCACTCGCTTCGGCTCAGCTCCAGGATCAGACGCTGGAGTTCGCACTAGCGGACTAATTTTAGCACTGACCGCGTTTCCAAGTGAGTCAATAATACTTCGCTTGCATTTTAAGGGCAAGTCATTAAGTCAGGAGATTCATTGCCTGGGTAAATGTGACTGGCCCGGACAGTTTAAGATCAGACGTGTGTGGAGATAAAGCCTCAATTTCTGTGTGAATAATGGAGAACATATGAGCTGTAACTCCTGTCACTCACTCTCTCACTCTCATTATACACACACTGAAGAGAGCACACCTGTGACTTTAGCTTCCAGGTGATGAAGAGTGTGTGGGTTGTGTCTTTCCCATAATACACCACACTCACATTCAGTACAGACAGGCTAATGATGTTCTCACCCTCTCTGTTTCCTCTTAATCCAATCTGCCATCCTACATGCCGGCTCTTTCTCCTACCAACTCGAGTCCAGTTTATCAGAAATGGACACATCCGTGTCCATGACGCTTGTTAGAAGAACATTTAGAAAGATCTTTATGCTTCTGCCTACACAGCCGGTCTGCTCCCAAGTGAAATGCAGCAGCAGCAGTTATCCACGTCAATGAAACAAACTTCATGTTTATTACAACACATCACAGAGCTGATTATCAGAACGACTCAGTGTTAGTGTCAGAAACAATGTAATCATGCATTAGCCAATAGGAGACAGTCTGAGGCGGACCTTAAGTCAGCCATGTTGTAGTGGTGGTTGTTTCTCACAACTGATGAGGGCACTTCTACTGGTTATGTTGTTGGCGGTGTGCTGCTATACTGTAAAAATGAGCATTCACATGTTTTAAGAAAAAACGTTAGCAGTCTACTGCAGATAGCATCACAGTTTTTTAATAAAGTGCTCTCTGACAGATTTCTGAATTTTCAGCTCTGGACATTTCGGTGTGTGTTCTCTTAATGTGATGTTCTGTTTTCAGTTCTCATATTGCGTAAACAGGAGAGATTGTACACAAAAAAGGAGTGCTGGAATGTTTTCTGGTCATGTGACTAATATAAGGCTCCGCCCACAAACACATGGAAAAAAAGTGGACGTGTATGACGTGGCCGATAAAAACACTTTTTTCGGTCGTTAGGGGAAGTCAGTGGAAACAAAGCACACAGGAACATTATGACCTTTAATGGAAGTGAACAACAGTATGGGAAATGATGTGAAATGCCGTAAGCGTACCTGCAGGACGGAGTGACCCACAGGACTGTTTTCAGCAAGCTCCCCTTCGTAGTGCGAGCGCTCGAATTTGGGCACGTTATCGTTGGTGTCGGTGATGGTGATCCTCAGGAGGGCGCTGCTGTAGCGTGGAGGATTCCCGCCGTCCACCACTTTAATGTTGAGATCGTACGAGTCGCGCTGCTCACGGTCCAGATTCCCCATCACGATCAGCTGCGGCACTTTCTCATCCGCATTTTCCGCCACCTGCAGGCTGAACAGAGACACTGCGTCGGAGCCCGTCGTTAGCGAGTAATCTGCGATTCCGTTACTGCCCGTGTCCTTATCGGTGGCTACAGGGATGGGGAACAGCGCCCCCACATGGGTGTTTTCAGGAATGGATATGGACAAGATGGGTGATGAGAACTGTGGCGTGTTATCATTCTCATCTTGAATCTCGATCCGGCCTTCGATTAGCCGCGGGCCAGAACCTTTCATCAGATCTGTGATGGAAACCTCGAACTCCAGGAAGCACGGGTCGTCCTCGAACAGGTTGCGACAGTCTTTTAGCGTCTCGCGGTCGATGGGAACCTCTGTGGTAAAAATATCGCCCGTCTTCCCGTCCACCCGCAGGTAGGGGGCGCCCACCTCCAGTTTGTACAGGTGACCGGAATCAGGAAGTCCCTGATCTGACGCTAAACTGCCGACGAGCGTGTTGGGCGGCTGCTCCTCCCGCAGGTGATACATGATGGAGCTGAGAGAGGGAGCGACGAAGAACAGGAGGATGAGGAAGAGGGACGCCCAAGACGACATGACTGAGTCCATCATGCTGCGGGGCATCATTAATCTGATCCTGCAACACACACACACACACACACACACACACACACAAAACAGTGTTAGGGAAGCAATAAAAAGGCGAGGAAATAATATAGAAAGAAAAATACCAAAATAAAACCTAGAAGATATAAAACAAACATTAAGTGAGAGTTGTTGAGAAAGAAAAAGAAAAGAGAGAAGGAATGGTAGAGAGAAACAGATACAGACAGAAAGAGAGATTAGATGAAAGGAGAGAGAATAGATGTGTATGAATCAGATGTTGTGATGTTCATCAACACCTAGCGTCATTTTCACTACCGAGATAAAACAGACCCACACACACACACACACACACACACACACACACACACACACACACACACATAATTTCCTTCTCATCCTAAACACTCGCTAATGAGTGTGCACTACACTCACTCCACTTTGATCCCTTTTTAATCCCTCGTTCCCACTCCATCACTTGTCTTTTTGTCCCCAATGGATTTCATTTATTCTACTAAAGTTTTTCCCAGAAACTCAAACCAGAGAGGTCGCTGAGGTCGCTGAGGTCGCTGAGGTCAGAATGACATGGTCATGTGAATTTTTTTGTTTTCCAAAGAAAAGAAACCACAAAGGAAAAACGTCTTGTGACACGAATTATTTTCAAAAAGTTCACCATAATCACTATCGTTCTTCAGAATGATCCAGAAAGAAATAGACAGAAAAATGAAAAGATGAGAAAAGACGAATAAAAAAGAGAGATCTGTAAAAGAACATGAGAGTGAGGGATGAAGAAGAGGAAGAAAGATAAACACAGGATAAAGAGTAAGACAGAGAGGGAAAGAAAAAGATAATGAAGTCTGACAAGAAAACAAAAAGAAGAAAGAAATGCAGAAAGACAGACACCCCTCCTATTTCACCCGCAGTGTGTGTGAGTGTGTGTAAGTGTGTGTGAGTGTGTGTGAGTGTGTGTGTGTGTGTGTGTGAGTGCGTATGAACGTGTGTGTGAGTGTGTGTGTGTGAGTGTGTGTGTGTGTGTGTGTGAGTGCGTGTGAACGTGTGTGTGAGTGTGTGTGAGTGTGTGTGAGTGTGTGTGAATGTGTGTGTGAGTGTGTGTGAGTGCCGAACTGATCGCAGAGGTCCTGCTGACGTTACATCCAGCCGAGACCCACACACACACACACACACACACACACACACACACACACACAGGTCCTGCATTATCATGATACATTTAAAGTATCTTCATTACTTTTGGCGGAAGCTCCCTACACAATGTGTGTGTGTGGGTGTGTGTGTGCGTTCTCACAGAAATTTGTTAAACACAGCGTCGGAGTGTGTCACATTTGCACAAGCTCATTAAACATTGTTTCTGTTTGTTAAGGTTCCAGTTAAACCAACACACACACACACACACACACACACACACACACGTGCACACAAAAAGACACACACACATGCACACACAAAGACACACACACACGTGCACACAAAGACACACACACACACACATAGACACACACACACACACACACACACACATTGCGTCACAGAAAACACAAAGGTCTCGTAATACACAAATGTTAGACTTAAAAAGATCAAAGTAGCTGGAGGGCAGAGAACACAGTGAAAACTCACACTCACACACACACACTCACACACACACATGCAGCGTGCCGGTCAGGGTGAGGATGTACACAGAATTCAGAATGAGACACAGCCGAGGTTAGATCTAGATCCCTACGTAGGCAGCCTCCTGAGTGAAACCCTAACCCTAACCCTAACCCTGAGTGAAACAACCCCTTACCACACTTTATCCTTTTTACATTACATAACAGAGTAATATCTATAAATATACTATATACAATACTGTACACACACACACACACACACACACACACAGTATATAATATTTTATATAATCTAAAACTAAAATCCTGTCAGAAATCCCTTCAGTTTGATCATCATAGCCAGAAATTTATAATAACAGCTCAAAATCCTGTCTGATTTTCACTGTAGCAGTTAATATTATAAACATTTGTGAATTTTAATTAAAATTAACCAGCTAGATAACTTTAGCAGAAGATTATTAACATTTACATTTAGGATTTAAAAAATTCTGTCAGAAATCTAACAGATTAACAGGTTTAGTAGCTGACTAGCGTTAGCAGTGATGACTGCTAAGATTTAAAAGTAAAAAGGTAAAAATCCTGTCAGGTTAGCTCACGCTAGCTGCTGGGTTAGCTCACGCTAGCTGCTGGGTTAGCTCACGCTAGCTGCTGGGTTAGCTTCAGCAGTGAAGGTGATGAGTTAGCTTCAGCAGTGAAGGTGATGAGTTAGCTTCAGCAGTGAAGGTGATGAGTTAGCTTCAGCAGTGAAGGTGATGAACAGAGATGTTTTTTGCAGAAGCAACTTGGAGTTTTAGATGCAGGAAAAGAAACTGTGGAAATGTTCAGTGAGAGAGTGGAACGCTATCGAAGGAAAATTAGCGTCTTTGTGAAAAACACACCCCGTTCCTCAGACGGCAACATGCAGCTCGATCAGGAGCTCTGTGTCAGACACATCTCCAGGTGAAAGGTCATGTAGTGTGTGAGCTTCGTCTGCGCGCACACACACACACACACACACACACACACACACACACACACCACGTCCATGAGGCATGACCAATTAGCATCAAGTGCAGAACAGTACACGGCTAAGCAGGGAACACTACAGAGGGGTTAAGATTAGCTTTACACTAATCCTGCTCTCTCTCTCTCTTTCACACACGCACACACACACACACACACATACACACACACACACACACACACACACACACACACACACACACACACACACACACACACACACACACACACACTTGAAGCCTGGTAAGAATGTTCCATGGGAAAGGATGTGTGTATCTCGCTGAAGCCCCAGTGGACTGAACTGATGATTCCACTTCACAGTGACCCTTAAACACACACACACACACACACACACACATATACATACCCACACACACACACACACACACACACACACACACACACACACACACACGCACTTAAGTTCCAAAGAGCAAAGAGTCGTGGGAGCTTTCTAGTTGTGCTCTTCGTCTCTCTCTATCTCTCTCTTTTATCTCACTTTCTCACACACACACACACACACACACACACACACACACACACACACACAGTTTTGGATGATCAGGTTTGGCCACTGAGTCGTTTCAGCTTTATGCTGTTAATATTTACACACGTTAAACATTAAACATTAGACTCTCTCTTTCTTTCTCTCCCTCACACACACACACACACACACACACACACACACACACACACACACACACACAGAAACAACGCGAAAATCACCATTTAGAATTAAATGTTTTTGAGATTTAAAAATAATTCATATTTAATTTCAGCCAAAAAGCTTAAAATTCCTAAAATATATATTTTTAAAATTCAGTGGTTAGAAATTTTTAAATCATAAACGTAAAAAAAAACTAAATTAAAAAAAACAAATTATAAAACTATGTAATTTAGAAATGTTAACAGTTTCTAAAATGTCTAAGCCCCCAGCCTTTAGCATTGTGAAGCTCAGAAGCTGCTAATGCTGGAACTTAAAGAAAGCTGAGCACAGAGTTCTGAATTTCACAGCATTTACACTGACGGTTTATGTTTATGGTAAATGTTAATGTTTAAATGTTAATGTTTAAATGTTAATGTTTAAATGTTAATGAAATACATCTTGTGAAAAGTTTATTCAGATATATTTTAGAATTTATTCTTTCAAGCTTTTAATCATTTATTCTCTTAAACACGAGTCTGAGATCTTCTTATCTTTATGACATTTCCCTCCACTTGACCTTTGACCCCGTGTGTCAGCGTGTGAGGTCACTGGGGCAGATTTTTCTGCCTCCTGCCCTTTTTCCTCGCGCGCTCCTGAGAAACGCTTCTCACTGAGGCATTTAGCATGTTCATCTCCACCAGCTTCAAACCCCCAGGGGAGTGCACCCCGGCCCGGGGCCGCAGTGAGGGGCGCGTCCCAAACCGCACACGGCTCACCGCACCCTCCTCACTACACACGGCCTGCTGCGCCTCCAGCCACACGGCATCATGGGTAATCTGCACGAGCATTCACATTCACTGCACAACGAGCAGAAAAATCTCTCATTTAAACTATTCTGTAGTTTAGTTCACATAATTTATCTTTTACAATATATATAAAATTAACAGAACATTAGGACTGTAAACTGTTCTTTTAAAGTTGCATTTGAATTGTAAACATTTTCATGTCCTAGTTATTTTCAGCTGTTGAGTTCAGTTTAATGTTCCTCAGGAGACTCGACACACTCCGTGATTTCTGTTTATTCACTACTTATGCTCACTACATAGGGAGGTACTGTACACACTACTTAGTGCACTACACACCCAAAAAAACTTCATTTCAGAATCAGCTACAGAAAAAATGTCTAATTACAGCATAATATTACATTTAGGAAATGCTTATTTTTTTAGTTTGTTTATTTTTATATTTAATGAATAAATGAATAATAAAGTGCACTGCTGATGGCACGTGTTTATTCACGTGTGTATTCAGAGACGCGGTTTACTCTGAGCTGCGGCTGTTTTCAGCGAGTTTTGTAGTGTCTCAGCGTCTCACACGGCGTCTCACACGGCGTCTCACAGCGTCTCACACGGCGTCTCACAGTGTCTCCTGAGAAACATGACACTGAACATCCGGAACTTTCACTTCATTTGTTAAAGCATGTGTCTGATAAGAACCTGCTAGAAACTCAGTTATAATCTTTACATTTACAGCACATTTGTTTTTGTTGTTCTTTATATTTGATTGTTAAATATAAACTATAATATACGGTACACTGCTGATGGGACGAGTTTATTTAGAGATATTTTCATGCCGAAGTGACTCAGGCAGATCACCGAGCCAAGCGGTGCAGGAATTCGTAGTTTAACAGATTGATGTGCGTCTAAAAGCAGCGTGATATTGAACAACGGCATGAAGATTAGATTTTCCTTTTTCTTCTGAAAATGCAAAAATTAAATAAATGTAACTGACATATTAGCAGCATTAATGGAAATATTTTTATTTTCATGATTACTGGAAGTGATAAAGTTATGATTTAAAATCAGCCTCGAGTGCAGCCTGTAAAAATGTAAAAAATGAGATTTATTGAACTTTTATTCACTTCTTTATTTCCTCACAGCCGCTGATTCGCCGCGGCGCAGAACACACACACTGCTTTACACACTCAGAGTGTGTGACATGCAAACCACAGCGTTTAGGTAAAACTCCTTCTATTGTAATTTAAATGACCCGCCGTCAACGTCTCCCTCACACACACACACACACACACACACACACACACACACACACACACACACCTTTAACGATCCAGCATTTACAACACACAGGAGTGTGAAGTGACTGCACACACACTCGGCCTTTCAGATGCACAGACTCGGGTGTGAGATCTGTCACACACAGGTAGAGTCATTTCAATCACAATAGGGCACTCACACACACACACACACACACACACACACACACACACACACACACACACACAGAGTCGTTCTCATAAATCCTCCGCTTTGTGATTAAAGTGTGACAGATGGAGAAACACGTCTGATATTTAATTATTTTCTCTTTTGTGTGTTTTTGTAGAAAAGCAAAGTCACAAATGAATCAACTGTGGACTAAAGAGAGAGAGAGAGAGAGAGAGAGAGAGAGAGAGAGAGAGAGAGAGAGAGAGAGAGAGAGAGAGAGAGAGAGAG
>CM074951.1:183409-190733 GCA_037577455.1 Pangasius macronema
AAGCACAGATATAGAGGTAGTAGGATGATCTATGCCGTCTCAGAGCACCTTTAGACTTGTGAAGGCAATAAAATGAAAATACAATAAAACTCTGACGTACTTGCATGTAAGGACAGAGAGCACGTCTCCGGGTTTATAAGACTCAATGCACACAGCACATGAGTCAGCATCTGGTCCCGTCTCCTACACACACACACACACACACACAAACACACACAGACACACACAGACAGACAGTAGTCATGTTTAAATGTTTTGCAGTTTCTCAATAGCATCAACAGAAACACACAGGCAAATGTGTGCTCTTACATGATCATAACACACACACACACACACACACACACACACACGCATACCTGATCTCCTTGTTTGAGTGTGCGAACCTTGAGCTGACCAATCGCTTTCTTTGCTTTTGCCTTCATCTGTTTCTGGAGTTACACACACACACACACACACACACACACACACACACACACACACACACACACACACACACACATCGTCAGTCATCAAACACACAAACTCAGCTTATTGCTGTGTATTCTGATCTTTCTCTGTTGTTTATGTGCATGTGACACTTTTGCAAGTGGAAAATCTGTCTTGGTCACTTCCTGTATTTAACTCTGTAGTTCCTGTATATAAGAAGAGCACTGCAGTGTGGATCATAAGACAAACCAAACGTTTTGCTCTAATAACAAATTCTTGGACAAATCTTACAGTGGTATGACATTGCTTATCTCCCCTCTCACAACTTTAGTCGCTACCTGTTATTTGTTCCTATGTACTGCTCTACTTGAAAAAATGGAAGAAAACCTTATAACAGTGGCTTCACCTTACTCTGTCATATACGACCTCTTGTACAAAATAAAATAAAGCTGGGAAGAAAGCAGCAGAGGTCATTGGTGTCCTGTAGAGTGTTTGTAGCTAGTGTGCTATCTGTTAATAGCTAATATAAAGCCTGCCACATAGCATGCAAATCAAACAACCATTTAGTGCTTTATTTAATTTGTGTTTAACTAGTTAGATCTAAAGATATATAAGCATATGATAGAGGTGGGCAATGTTACTATTTTAGACCATGAATGATTAAAATGTCTCCACAGTCTACTTTCACAGTGATCACAAGTAGCATGGGACTAAACACATTTTTGTCATTTGCATTGAAAACGCTCAGACATGGCACCCCATGCTGTTTTATAAACCAGACTTTACTCTATTGGCAAGTCCAGATAATGCTGTCTCTGACAGACACATGAACAAACCAATAGCCAAGAGTATGTGGTTCCTTAGCTTATGTTTCCTTCTCGGCTTGTTTAGTAAAACAGCAGCATGGCTAACAATTGTCACCCAAAAAAAAAAAAAGCAACATCAGTTATATGGAATTGCTGTATAACAGACACAACGGTTATTTTCAAAATATATGGAGGCCATATTTTTTTGGTTTAGCCACCAAGAGAGCACCCCAAAGAGTATGCCAAAAGCCAGATAACATGGGGCGCACGTGTGTTTTTTTGTTTCTGCAGCAGAAACAAAAAAAAAACAACAATAACTGAGGTTCGGTCCATGCTGAATGCCCACTACACTGTGTTCATCTCAAGGCGTTCACTTCAGCAACATGTAATAAGGAAGTCCCAGCAGCATCTGTACTTCCTGAAAAGGCTAAAGAAATTTGGCATGGCAGCCAAAATTCTTGTCAACTTCTACCAAGATACCACCGAGAGCATTTTCACAAGCAGCATCACAGTCTGGTTTGGAAGTTGCTCCAATTCAAGACCACAAGGCTCTCAGTGAGTAGTTCGAACTGCTCAAACCATCTCAGGAGCAGCCTACCCATTATTGGAGGACATTTCTGACACCAGGGTCACCAGTAAAGCCTACAATATTACCATGGAGAGAACCCACCCCCAATGCAGTCTGTTCACACTGTTCATCAAAAAGACACTATAGGAGTGTAAAGTCAAAAACTACATGGCTAAGGAACAGTTTTTATCTGCAGGCCATCAGGCCTGTGAATAACCCTCACCCACTGATCGTGGCCTCATGCATGTAAGGACAAAACGTCTTGTACTAATGGTCTATTATTTCTCTCTCTCTATATATATATATTTATATAATATGATGTTTAATGTCTCTTTTATTGTACAATTTTACTGCCATTATCTTTACTACTGCTCTACAATCTACCTACTTCACATTAGCATTTGTAATAGGTTTCATATCATACTTGGAATATATCACACTCCACCCGTACACGTCACTCCACAGTGTAATTTCCAACCAGTTTACAACACTATCTGTACACTATCGATGGTTTATCAGAAGGAATGAAGAATTTCATTGTACAGTGTACTTCCTGTTTTACTGTGACAAACTCTTGAATCTTGAATTTTACCTGGTAGAGGATATAATATCCTTAAAAATAGTCTAAGAATTTGTCTAAATTTGTACCATGTTCAGTAACTAGCAAAATATTCTTAAAAACCAACTTGAAAAACAATCATGAGATTGTGGACCGTGATCCAGACTGAAAAAAATTGTGATATGATGTTTGTGCCCAATTTCTCACCCCTAGCAGATGGTGGTGTTTCTGGTGAGTGTACATAGCTAGTACTGTTAGCAATGCTGACCTGCTAACAAAGCTAATACAAAGCCTTGGACGTAACATACATCAAATAACCAATTTTCATGCTTTTTTCACTTTACTAAAATACATTTAAATACATTTGAAACACATGTACTACTCCTTCTCATTGAAACTAAAAATGATAAACAACACAAGCGGCGTGACGCTCACTAGCGTGAAGCATCAGTATAATGACTGACCCCAAAATTTGACCTCTAACCTCTGTGAGAGGAATGTAAAGAGTGAACAGTGAGTTTTTATGTGCTGATTCATCTGTTCCACCCTTCAGGACATGTTTTATCTGGTTTTATCCCACACACACGCATGCGCGCACGCGCACACACACACACACACACACACACACACACACACACACACACACACACGCAAGCACACACGCAAGCACACACGCAAGCACGCACATGTCTGCTGAGGCTCATGGGATAACACTGTGTGCTGTTTTGCAGCACAGCAACGTCAACATCCCAAATGCTTCGGTGTTATAGAGGGAGCATTTACTGGAGCACAGTGTTACATCAGCATTTCCAACACACACACTGTTTTGGGTCTGACCTTGATGGTACAGTTAGTGTTAGCGGTTTGTGTTAGCTGTTGTTTAGCATGTTTATGTTTCCAAACTAAACGGTCCTTTATCAAAATTCACACTGCCGGTGACAAACTGCAAAAACTCACAGTGTGTGTGTGTGTGTGTGTGTGTGTGTGTGTGTGTGTGTGTGTGTGTGTGTGGGGGGGGGTAGTTATTAGGGGTTAGGGCTAAGGGTAGTTATTAGGGGTTAGGGCTAAGGGTAGTTATTAGGGGTTAGGGCTAAGCATATGTATTAGGAGTTAGAGTTAATTTTACTGACTTTTTAACTCACTGCTTTCAGATCTGACAATAAGGCAATCCTCTGCACAGCAAGGGCCAATCTGTCCCGAGCTATCAGAAAGGCAAAGTGTAACTATGCAAGAAGAATCCACAGTCACTTTCCATACACCATGGGCACACAACATATGTGATAAGGCCATCACGACTACAAAGCTCCAGCGCAACAACTGATAGGTATGTTGAGCCTTCTGGGTCTGACCACCTTCCTCTGAAACTGGATCCTGGAATTTCTGACCCGGATACCCCAGGCCATCAGGATCAGAAACTCCACCTCCAGCATCACCAGTGCTGAACATCTGCACTCCCCAGGGCTGTGTGCTCAGTCCACTGCTATTTACCCTGCTGACTCATAACTGTGCTGCAAAGCTCACCTCCAATCATCAAGTTTGCTGATGACACTACAGTTGAGGGCCTCATCAGCAACAATGAGTCAGCATACACCCAAGTGAACCGGCCACTGCACATCAATGGAACAACTGTGGAGAGAGTCAAAAGCTCCAAATGTCTTGGTGTGCACATCACAGAGGATCTCTCCTGGACTTTCAACACCACCTGTCTAGCCAAGAAGGCCCAGCAGCATCTCTGCTTCCTGTGGAGGCTGAAAAGAGCCAAACTCCCCCCTCACATCCTCACCACCTTCTACAGAGGGACAACGGAGAGCTTCCTGACCAGCTGTCTCACCATCTGGTATGGGGTCTGCAAGACCACAAGACCCTACAGCGAATTGTGAGGACAGCTGAGAAAATCATCTGGGTCTCTCTACCCACCACTGATAGCTTCTTCAACAAGCACTCCATCCGCAAGGCCACCAGCACTGTGAACGACCCGTTCCACCCCTCTCATGGATTCTTCACGTTCTTGCCATCTGTGGAGCATCTGTGCCACCACCACTAGACTCCACAGCAGTTTTACTCTGAGAATACTCAACACCCTGCTGCATCCCAACGCTCACCTGCATTAATCAAAACCTCCCAACAGCTACCACTGTACATCACACCACACACCTGCCCTATAATGCTTCTATTGGACACTTTATTATTGTAATCTCACTTTATTCTTATGACTCTTTTACTGCTGTTATTACAGTAGATTGCTGTTACTACAGTGCAGACAATTATTTCATTAGTTTTTCCACTCAACACTGTTCTGATCTCCTGTCTCATTGATGTGCACTGTCCTGTGTATTTATTGTACTGTTTGCACTCATGTCACAATGTTGTGTAATTGCACTTTATGTGGTCTTGTATTGCACCACAGTCCTGGGGAAACAACATTTCATTCCAAAGTATACAAGGTATATAGAGGACTGACAATAAAAAACACGACATGAAAACGTAACTGTAAAACGTTTCTCAAAAAAAAAAAAATCTTTGTTCACTTGTATCCACAATTATCTGAAATTCAACAACTTTGAAGATGGCTTTAATCGCCACCAATCATGTCATTTCATACACTATATGGCCAAAAGTATGTGGACAACTCCACAGCCATGTGGGAATTCCTCTAACTGCTGAATAGAATGTCTCTGTATTCTGTAGCATTAAGATTTCCCTTCACTGTAAGGGGCTTAGCACAAACCTGTTCCAGCATGTCGATGCCCCTGTGCACAAAGCGAGCTCCATGAAGACATGGTGTGTGAAGGTTGNTCCTGCACAGAGCCCTGACCTCAACCCCACTGAACACCGACTGCACCCCAGACCTCCTCGACATCCCAACATCAGCGTCTGACCTCACTAATGCTCCTGTAGCTGAATGAACACAAATCCCCACAGCCACACTCCAACATCTAGTTGAAAGCTTCACAGAAGAGTGGAGCTCATTATGACAGCAGGGGGGTGATCTAAATCTGAAGCTGGGCACAGGGGCATCGTCATGCTGGAGCAGGTTTGGCCCTCTTAGTTCCAGTGAAGGGAAACTGTAATGCTACAGCACACAGAGATGTTCTGCACAATTGTGTGCTTCCAACTTTGTGGTCGGGAGTGCACATACTTTTGGCCATATACTATAGATGCCATGATACGTGCCATTTTGATATACAATTAGAATACAAACACATTGTAAATTTTTTAAAAACATTTTCCTCAAAATCATTATTTGCTATATTCAGAACCAAAAATCTCAGTTTCTAGATGAGCTACATTCTTAAAAATTTTACAAGTTCATTAATTCAAAAGGATATTAGAGAGGAATTCATCAAAACGTTGATTATTGTTGTATGTTTGATTACATACCAATATTACATAAATGTCAACAACAGTGTACAGTATTTTCTGTCCTGAAAAAAAAATCAACACTTTAATCCTATCAACACCTAAATAGTAGATATTTGGATTTATTAAGCATGCAAATTTATATTTGTATAAATAAATGCACATTTGTAGAAAAACTTCAAATATATACATTATCTCTAAGAATAATAGCAGTGTAGTTCAGTTTAATTCTTCCACTAGCCAATCAGAAATCACACCAGGCTCAAAGGGCAGGTCAGTATACACATCTTTCATGGTATATTTCTGGGATTGTGTGAATATGCGAACCTGCTTATGGTTCTGCCGACGTATGTTGTTGAGTCTCTGTGCAAAGTAGAAGATGAAGTAGCACACAGTTGCTGTAGTGATGATGAAGAAGGAAATGGAGATGAATAAGACGGAGTAGTGACTCATCCACAAGCCACGCTGAAGCCCCACCTCTATTGTCATTGACACGGACACATCATTCTGCAGCAGCTCCACCAGCTCCATTCCACGAGCATTACCAATCATCACCGCCACGATTGAGGTGCCTACACACACACACACACACACACACACACACACACACACACACACACACACACACACACACTCATCAATGGTAGGATGCAAACAAATCACCTAATAATTGAAAATAGGATTGGACGTGAGGTAAAAACACAGAGATCACATACAAGGTCATGACATTAGAACAGAGTAAATAAGCCATCTGGTGAAAAAGTACCTCAGTAATTAATTTACAAATTGCATTGTTTGACAAATCTGCCGATTCAACTAATCTGAAACTGTTGTTTTCTATTCTGCTCTATTTTTCTTTTTTTATGATAACCATGATCAAACTTGGTCAGCCAATGGTGAAATCTTTCACTTAATTAATTTCCTCATTGTCTCTGTTATGTGAACTTCATTACCCCAGTTTTAGATAATTTCACACTACCACAAGCAGACTACAGACAGCCCTAGTCATGTGATTATTTTTGGCTGCCTAGTAAAGATATCATACATTTCAGCTATGTGACATAAACCAAGCCAACCTGTTGTATCTGAGGAACACATTTTTGAAAAATTATGTCAACTAATAAAGTGAGCTATGCCAAACTGAACGCCACCTCCACCACAGTATAAATAATGTAAATAATAAATAAATAATATAAATAAAGGCAATATTAACTGGCTAGCTAGCCAAATGCTGTTGAGGTTTCAGTAGCCTGCTAAGTTAGCTAGTTAATGTTAATTCATAATGTTTCTAGCTACATAGTTAGCAATCTAGCAAAGATGCCTATTACACATTATCCTGAGCAATACCTATAGGCTATAGCAACACAGATATATTTAACACAAGTGCTCACAACTGAACTTCAAAGTGACATCTTAAGTTTAGTACAGAGCTTTCATACTGTACAGCATCAAAAGATCTTGCTAGCTAGTCTAGCTCACTAACCCTAACCCTAGCCCACTAACCCTAACCCAGTAACCCTAACCCTATCCCATTAACCCTAGCCCAGTAACCCTAACCCTAATTCCATTAACCCTAACCCAGTAACCCTAACCCTATCCCATTAA
>CM074951.1:190773-201387 GCA_037577455.1 Pangasius macronema
AACCCTAACCCTAATTCCATTAACCCTAACCCAGTAACCCTAACCCTATCCCATTAACCCTAACCCAGTAACCCTAAACCTAGCCCATTAACCCTAGCCCAGTAACCCTAACCCTATCCCATTGACCCTAACCCAGTAACCCTAACCCTATCCCATTAACCCTAACCCTATCCCATTAACCCTAACCCTAACCAATATCTTAACTGTACATGTTTACGCATGTTGGATGGTGAGCTGTGAAATACTGTTTATTATTATTATTATTATTATTATTATTATTATTATTATTTTTAAATGTGATCAAAATAAATGTAGCAAAGCCAAAAATTTTATGTTTAAAAAAACTCAAGTAAAAATATGACCTATATTTATACTGAGAAAAGTGCCGTTACAGTGAACCATGTAATCGAGCACTAGCATAATGAGACCGAGAACGTTTCAACAATTGCCAAATATATGCTTGAATTTTATACATGCACAGCAATGTCACCTTCACCTCACCACACCTCAAGTTTGTACCTTAACAGTGGAATGCAAGAGACACACACACACACACACACACACACACACACACACACACACACATACACACACGCAATGGTGGTGCAGGATTACCAGTGGTTGTATAACGCCACTCACACTGAGGTCACTGAGCACAGGTCTATAAATCATTAAATGAATCTGAACGCACACGCGCGCGCACATACACACACACACACACACACACACACACACACACACACACACACACACACACACACACACACAAAACCAAAGAGAGACGTTATTATCGATCCAGGTTCAATGTTCAAAATATACTTGAGCTTTACAGTTGCATGGAAATCAAGTGAGAGTTCAATAATTATGTGCTTATTGACAATCAGATAAACAACTCCGAACTGTTTAAGCTGTTATGATGAACATTAAATAAATATTAAAACCAACCTGTACTCTATTTTCTTTGCAAAAACAGACTTTTAGTTTGATGTTTTTCTTAGATCCTGACCTGTACTAGAAGTATTTTAATAGAGACTATAAAGCAATCCTGTAACTGTTTTTGGATAAGCATATCAGCTAAAAGCTGTAAAGGACAATAACTCTGTTCTCAGATACTGAAATCTCTGGTTTTTCCGGTCAAGTGTTTATATTTAGTGTAAACACACACATGCTGCTTCCTGACACTTCATTTATTTCTACTCTCTCATTTTCTTCCATCACTCCCCTTTTCTGCCACGAGCACAGAGTCAGACACAGCCTCTGATTATATATGTGTATATATGTATATATATATATATATACATATACACTCAGGCTGAGTCAACGTGAACGCTGAAAAAACTGAAAACAGATCTTTTCTTTTTTGCCTTTTCATTAGGGCTGCAAAAATTACTTGACACAAAGAATAAAAATCAATAATAATTACACGATAGTATAGTATCACATGTGACTGTTGGGGAAGGGGGGCATGGGGGGAGTAGTGGGTGTGGCCAGACATGTAAATGTGGAGCGTACACATCAAGTTATTACAGCGGAAAAAATACTTGAAGGAGTTTACAAATTGGCTATAGCTACAAGTGTTAGTATTACGGTTTATTCAGGGTTTTCTCAATATGAATGCAGCAAAACTGCAGTCGGGACTGTAAATTAACAATGAGTTATTAGCTGTAACCAAGCTCATTATAAAACTGAAATAAAATGATATGAACCATGTGAGCATATGCTGTGTGTGGAACAGCAGCAGAGACACTTACTGAATTGTTGTATAGTGAAGTCGCTCTGATAAACAACTCACTGTTTCATTTTCTTAATTTAGACCATGTTCATGTTTCGAGCGTGAAGACATTCACAGCTATGATATCACAGAAGATATAATGCAGTTATATATATATATAAGATGTTTTCTTGCTCTGCTCTTCTAGCTATTTCTCTTTCCGTAAATATTTTCACTAAAATAGTTTCTAAGCCACTAGGCCTCAGGTCGAACACTGTAATACACACTTACATGAACACTGGGGCAGTGACTGCTGCTCTTGCAGGGCCTCAGTGTGTTCCTGTTTTTACACTTGTTGTGATCTGCACTAGAATAAGGACATGTTGGATAAAAGCAAGACACCATAAACTTAAATGTTTAGTTTCTGACAGTTAACCATGGCTCTAGGTTTGCAGTTTCCAGGTCTCTCTCCTCATTCCAGTACATATCGTGTAAGAGCCCGGGGCATTGCCAACATGGCTGCCACATGGACAAACAGAGCTGTGAAGACTTGGGCATACAACACAGCTGCAACACTTTGTGCTGTTTATCATTAACACACACACACACACACACACACACACACACACAATAATAATGAAAAAAATAAATAAATAAAAAAGGGGAAAACACCAGATTTTTACAGTTTGTTTCTTTTATCTAGCAACAAAATCAGAGACAAACACTTTGGCACAAAGTCCAGATAATGATGACTGAATAGCGCTTGCAGTCGGGGGTGAGTTACAGGTCTCACCTGGGATTAATTTAAAAGGATATTCACTATGTTATAACTGTACACACCCCAAGATATCACCTCTAAAACTACACTTTCTGCTTTTATTCTTTCTTATTTGTTTTCTTTTAACAACACTAAAATTGATCTCTGCTTTTCATAAACCGAGTGTAAGGCGCGTCCAATCCTCACTGACCCTGCAGCCAAGACAATTATTCCTCTAGCCGAAAAAATCTCATGCATTAGTGTTTATTTATTTCCATTTCACTTGAGTTTTTACACATATTCTTAACTGTTTGTAAGAAAATATTGATATTTTTTTTCTGAAAAGTCACATGAACACACACACACACACACACACACACACAAAGACACTCAGTCAATATACAGTATGTTCACATGTCACGTAATGGCGGAACTTCCCCCAAACAAAACACACACACACACACACACACACACACACACAGTCTGCATGGTTTCATGTAACTTTGAGTGTACTTGTGTACAATGAGGCTTTAATCAGCAGAGAATAAAGTGTACAGAAGCCGGATGATTACTGAAATGGAAGGCTACAGTACCCGGATGTGACATCTGGATGACCCGGTTGTCGGTACCGAAGTCATTGAAGATGACTGCTGCTGAGGCTCCGTTGCGCGCGGCCGCGTTGATCTTATGCGTGAACGTGCATCCGTTGCCCCGCAGCACGAGCGCTATCCAGGGCGCGGAGGTCGCGGGCTGCCCGAACCTTGTATCGTTGGCGCATGCGTGAATCGGCTCGGCCAGGTACACGGTCCCGGTCACGGGGTAGGTCGGTGACTCGATACCGTACAGCCCCATCTCCTCGCGCCGCCATATCGTCCGATTACTTTCGGGGGGAACGAAAGACACGTTAATGTAAGCCGTGCTAAATGCGGAGACTTGCGCCGCACCGGAACTGCACACCTGTACGAACCACACCGCCAACATCCACCGACAACAGAGTCCCATAGCGCGAGCTCACACTCTGTCCCGCGTGTCAATGAGAATTAAAACACAAACCCGGAACCTGAATCGGTTAAAGACGGAACTGAATCGAGAAGTGTCACGTGAAACCCGCAGTTTCGTAATGAACGTCTGATATTTCTTCTGGCTCCTCGCGGACAGGTGTGCACAAACTTCAGCTCAGACCACGCCCACTTTCACTCGGAGGAGGCGGTGCCATGGGCCTGCAGCCACAGCGCGCTGGGATTGGAGCTGTGTGTGATTGACAGGATACTGACAGAAACAGGAAGCTTAACCGCACCCTTTCCCGGGAACTGATGGACTGATGCGCCACCTGGCGGAAATACAGCAGAACTTCCGGTCCCATCACGCAGTCCAACACACTTGCTAATTCTCAAGACGGATAAACGTCATTATCTGGAAACAGACTTCCTCACCTATGAGGGAAATGTGATATATGCAGAGTTTATTTATTTTATTATTATGAAACTGTGTAATAAACACTCGGTGCAACACAGAAACCATCAATCAACACATCCACATTTACAGGAATAAAATAAAAAAAAAATGAAACGCAAAGAAACCATAAAACAAAATCTGGAATATAGATGTGATAGTAAGGGGTGCACATACTTTTGGTCATATAATGTACCTGTGCAGTATATCATAATGTATAAACTTTCATACACATTCTGGCCAAAACTCCAAGCCATTTATCATCATCAGTTTTACAGCTGAAATCCGTTGGCTATATTATTTACTGGTTTGATGCTCTGTAGAATTCTGATGCTTTATGACATTCCTTGGGTAAGTAAATAGTAAATGGTAAATGGTTATTGTTTTAACCACTCTGGAACTTAGTAATACGATTTCTTATTTTCAAGTATTTCCAGAAAATTTCCTTCAGGATTATATTTTTAATTAAGTCTGAATAAGACACGAACACCCAAATTTATTTAAGTGGTATTTTAACCAGCAACATCATTAATTAACAACCACATTCATTTTACCCCAAAGTGATGGTTGTAGCCTCCCCCATTTTTCCAAATTACATTTAATGTTTTTGCAGTAATATTTCTTAATTTTCATTATCTCACCCAAATTTTGGCATAGCTTAATTCCCAAGTAAGTCATCCCATTTGGGACCCATTTAAAATGAAACTTTAATTGTGTAGGCAGAGAATTTTGCATATTCTTGAATAATATCCATTAACGAGGTGATGATTTCAAGGGAACTGAAGTAATAGAATATCATCTGCATATAGGAGACCTTTATGCTTCATCTTACCCCCAGAGACTCCTTTGACCCTTAAATCTGCCCTTATAATTTGCAGCCAAATTTTCCCAGAAAACTGTAAACAGTAAAGGTGAGAGGGGCAACACTGGCCCATTCAGCATCAAGAGAAACTGCTCTAATTGGGACATTCACAGATTAATTTAACCAGATTAGATGTAACAACCATCTCATATTGTCTGAGGACCTGTTTTTAATAAAACCAACTTGATCCCTATGAATAATACTTGGGAGTGCTTCTTCTAACATCTTTGCAAGTAACTTGATTAGAATTTTGCAATTTCATATTAAAAAGGCTAATGAGGCTAAAATTAGCAGGAACTGTATTATTATTATTATTATTATTATTATTATTATTATTATTATTATTATATAATATTCCTATTCCTATAATAGTCAAAGATTATTATCCTTTTTTAAAGGAATTAGTAATATCATATCTATGCATCATCACAATGGTTGTATTTTATAATCTGTGTCAGTGTCATTTCAAGCAAAACAGGAAAGATTTCATCCTAATGCTGGGCAACATCAATGCCAAAGTAGGAGAGGATGAGACTGGAAGACTTGGGGAAACATGGATTAGGAGAAAGGAAAATGGTGGGCTCTTCAGCAGCTTCTGTGCCTTCAACAACATCATTATCAGGGGAACAGTCTTTCCACCTAAGAGTGTATACAAGGCCACATGGATCTCACCAGATCACCATACAGAGAACCAGACTGACCATGTCAGGCATCAGTCAGAAATTCAGAAGTTGAAAAGAGGAACTGATGTTGCCTCAGACCACCATCTTCTGATAGCAAAACCCAGGTTAAACTGAAGAACTTCACCACAGCATAGACCAGCACAAGATTCAATATTGACTTACTCTTACACAAGGATGTAGCAGAACAGTTTCAAATCTATCTTTCTTAAGACAAGGAAGAATACTGCCTTCACCATAGGTGGCAATGCATGAAGAAGGCATAGACACAAGCATGTAAGGAAATGGATTGAAGAAAGAAAATATAGCATAAAAATAGATCAAAGCAGACATATTAAAGAAGATACAAATCAATCAAAGTACAAAAAGACAAACAAGTAAGTGAGGAAAAGTGTAAGGAAAGACAAAAAAATCATTACTTTAACAGTAAATTGCTTTATAATTTTTATTTCCAAAGATTAAAAGTAGTTCATTTTAATAAAGTCATTCCATAAAATGATTTTTAAATAAACAGGTTAGGGTTTGGGTTGGGGTTAGGTAGGAATATTATGGAATGTTATTTATTACACTCATTATTACAGCACACTTTTACAAAACATTTCAGGAATGTTATTTTTGTCTAATCCATTAATAAACAGTATGCAGATGTTCTCTGTTCACTGCTGAGAAGTTTCCAGGATGTTTATTCCATTTTCTCTTCTCTGGAAGCTTACGGGTTACTGCCTGTAGTACGACGTGTCTTCTCTGGCTAAATGACACTCAAAACAGGATACATGTGAGTAGCAAGTGAGTAACAAGTGGTGGTTAATTTAAAGTGTGGAGGTTTATCAAATGGCTTAGCTCCTTTATATTCTATAGGAAACCCATGAGAGGAGATTTGAGGAGGTTTGATTTGTTGTGTGAAGCCCTGGTTAAGTCTGGCTGAGTCAGTGGTGCGCACTATGGATTGGGTCGTACCTCAGCGTAGTTCTTGATCACCTGTGAGAAGCGAATAACTTTCATGTTGCTGGTTTTGGGTTTGAAGTCCTGCCACAGGTACTCAGGTGAGAGCACCTTGGTGGGCTTGTTGTACAGGAAGTACTTATTCAGGTGAGACTCCTCCTGCCATGCCGCTTCAATCTTATTGGCTCGGTCAATCTCCAGTTGTATGCGGCACGTCTTTGTCAGCTTGAGCACATTGTCAATGCGTCCTCCGATCACGGCTCCTCCGTAGTAATAGTCTCCCTCCTCTGGGGGGATGAAGGCCACAGATTCAGGACGCCTCTCATATGGGAATTGTGGCCGAGGGGTTCCGAAATACCCAGGGTGCAGCACAGCAATTATATCAGCCAAAGTTTCTGCCCCCCAGTGTCCATAGAATTTGGTGTCAACATCGAGACTGAAGATGTAGTCAGCCTCATTGATAAGCTGTTGCTCAATGAGCTTTTCAATCATCTCCATCCTACGCAGTGTTATTTCCTGCCAGCGGTTTGAGCTAGCTGATTTTATCTTGGTCAACTGATGCCCCGCCCCCAGTGTTACTATAGGAACCTCATCTGGGCGATCTGTAAACAGGAAATAATGCACACAGTAACCCACCATGAAGTGCTGCTCTGCTGACTCCAGAAAATCCTTCAAGAAACGCACATACCTGTAGGACATATAAATATGTAATCAGTTCATTAATCATAAAGTTTTTAAAGAGACTGAAAGCATGACTGTGCAGGAAACAGATGAACATCTGCAGTATTGTTGAAACAAATAACAACTACTCCTCTCAGTGAAAAACAATTGTTCAGTGAATGTTTCTGTTTGACATGGTCTCACAATTCCAATTAATTCAGGGTTTCCCAAACATTTTGGGCAAACAAAGAAATAAGGCCAGGGTTAGATGTGATCACGTAAACAGCACTGTCCGTTGGTCATGGTCTGAGCATCAAAGTCAGGTTCCATAGTCTGAGCATCACAATCTGGGAGTCAGGGTCCAGTAATCAGGGACCGAGTGTCATGGCTTGACCATCAAACAGAAGTTCAAGGGTCAGTGTCAGGTTCAGGTGTTATTGTGTGATGACCCCAAGGCCATCTGTGTTCTGTGGTTTTGTTTCTTGGGTGTGTTTTTTAAGTGTACAGGTGAGTCAGAAGGTGCCGGGTTTTAATCCATCATTGATGAAGTGCACTGGTGTGCAGTGTGTCTCAGCCTCCTCTCCTAGATAGGGGCCATCAATTGTTTAATTGCTTGTAACACAACATACATGCCACACTATTTTCACTCCTAACAACACCACGACATTTTCACTCCTAACAACACCATTTTCTAAGTTTAAATCTTATATCATGTATTTATATATTTCTGTAAAGCTGCTTTGTGACAATGGCCATTGTTAAAAGCGCTATACAAATATAGTCTGAGTATTATGGTCAGAGTGTTAGGATCTGAGCATTAGGTTCCAAGCGCCAGAGTTGGAGAGTCACAATCCAATTGTCAGGATCCAATTGTCAGGATCAGAGCATCTTGGTTTGAATGTTACAGTTTGTGTGTCACTGATCAAGCATCATGGTCCAACTGTCACAGTGTGAGCACCACAGTCCATACATCAAAGTTCACTTGTCAGGATCGGATCATCAAGGTCTTAGCATCAAAGTCCAGGGTCCAGTCCAAAAATTATGTCCTGATTGTTGCACTCCAAACTTCAGAGTCAATTCATCAGAGTCCAAGTGTCACAGTCGAGTCACATGGTGGAGTTTTGGTCCGAGTATCACTGTCCAAGCACCATGGTCTGAGCACCACAGCCCGAGTGTAACAGTTGAAGAACAGGATCTGAACATCATGGTTTGCACATCACAGTCCGAGTGTCAGGGTTCAATTTTCACAGTCCAAGCATCATCTGAAGGTCCCACACTAACATCCAATATATCAGACACCCAATATGTTCTGAAGTTTGTGAAATTTGAAATGGAATGATTATTGTAGCAAGATTGTGAGGTGTGATCAGCCTGCCAGTGCTGTTTACAATAAACATTGTCCATGATGCTGAATGATGCCACTGCTTTAATTATAGACTGTGGCAAACACGCACAACGATCAGTCTAAAAAGACACAATGACAAGTGTGAATAAAATACACAGCACAACTTCAAGTGAAGTGAAGTATAATTACAGTGTTAGCCTCATTGATTACAGTGAGTGATTCACACTGTTATCCACAATGTACTGCGTGTGATACATGTAATGACATACTTCCCCAGTGCGAAGACTGTGGCTGCAATGGTGATATTCTTTTGTAAGTAAATGGCGTCAATCACAGACAGGTCAAACGTTCCTTCCCAAATGATTGGCGCTAACCATGGGGTCAATGTGGCAACATCCAACCGACTGACAACACACACACACACACACACACACACACACACACACACACACACATTAGTGTTTGTATATGCAGTCAGGTACATAAACATTTGGACATTGACAGTTATTATTTTTTTAGGTGTCTACCACAGCATACTGTAGTTGAAATTAAATAATAAATACAAACACAAAGTGCAGACTTTCAGCTTTAATTTACATCCAAATCAAAACTGTACATGCATACACTGAATGGTGTAAGAATTACACCACTTTTCTTTTTTTGCTTAAAGTAAGCAGATCCAAGATTGAGTTCAACAATAATAAGACATCATTGGGTTGTTTTTTAAAGTCTATAGGGCTATGAAATATTATGGCCACACAGTATATATGTAGTGGAGGTTAATAAGGTTCAGTGTTCAAAGCTCAATAAGCTCCACTGTTGTGAGAACACACACACACACACACACACACACACACACACATGCACACACACACCCACCTATTACTCACTCCTGGCTGGTTATATTTAAATCTAAAGAAAGAAAAATAGAATAAAATGAATGATTAAGTAACATATTTGCTTTGACAGGAGAATGTAGTTAGTTTATAATGTAGTTTAGTTTTGTCTCCATGAAAAAGTAAAAAGATTTTATTTCAGGGGGGGGGGGGGGGTTGTGTGAGTGTGTGTGTGAGCATGTGTGTCCGTGTGTGAGTGTGTGGTTGTGTGGTGTTTGAGTGCATGCATACATGTGTGTGAGGGTCTGTGAGTGTGTGTGTGTTTTGTGTGTGTGTGTGTGTGTGTGTGGCTTCTTACCCCTCAGGAAAGCGTAAATCTGTATCAATGTGTTGTTTTTTTTCCCTGAAAGATAAAGAGGCACAGACTTAATGGTTTATTGGCTTGCTGGTCGCATCTATACGACATCAGTTGGTTCAAAATGTGGCTGCCAGTTTGCTCACGGCCAGTCGCAAATGGGCACATATTACACCTCTCTTACACTCGCTGCACTGGTTACCGCTGCAGTACTGTAATGAGTTTAAACTTTTGCTTTTTGTGTACAAGGCTGTTAATGGTCTTGCTCCTCA
Source organism: Pangasius macronema (assembly GCA_037577455.1). NCBI lineage: Eukaryota > Metazoa > Chordata > Actinopteri > Siluriformes > Pangasiidae > Pangasius > Pangasius macronema. The sequence continues at coordinate 200,646 of CM074951.1, forward strand.
ATATCTTTCAGAGTTGCTTACTGTCCACAATCCTGTCAGATCACTCAGATCTCAGACTGCACATATGCTGTGGATTCCCAGAACAAGACTAAAATGTTGCTGGTCTCAAAATATGGAACACTGTGGCTCTATCTATCAGAAATGCTTCTCCAGTGTCTGAATTTAAATGTCTGTTAAAAACTCATCTTTTCTCCCATGCTTTTAATGATAGGTGATTGGGTTGTTTTAAGGTGATATGGATTTTACTGTTTATAGAAGCCTATGCAATACTAATCCACCGATGAGGTCTGTGCATTTTTTAAATGCTGTAATTAGGTTTATGATTTATGTACAGCACTTTGGTCAATGAAATGTGCGTTATAAATAAATTGAAAATTGAAAAATAGAAAATTATTATTTTATGTACATATTTATCACATATAAAGATATATGTGTATATGTGTACATTAAATAATATACATTAAATAATGGATGAGATCTGCAGCAGATCTACGGCTGTCCTCATGCAGCCTTCACCACATCCACATCCACATCCACATTCCTGTCCACATCCACATCCCTGTAACTTTCCACATCCACATCTATACCTTTATTGATCCCCCTTAGGGGAAATTCAGGTTGACTCAGCAGCACAAGTAGGAGGAGTAACATCAAAGAAAAGAATGTTGTTTATGCATCTACTGGAACATCCGGACAGTAAGGCATTACAATAATCCAACCTAGAGGTAACAAAAGCATGAAC
>CM074951.1:202815-212934 GCA_037577455.1 Pangasius macronema
CAGGTGATGTCAGGTTCTCAGGTGATGTCAGGTTCTCAGGTAATCTCAGGTTCTCAGGTAATCTCAGGTTCTCAGGTAATCTCAGGTAATTACTGTGTGTTTTGTGCAAAACAGCATGAGGAAAACTCATTTCTTAATCCTTCTTATTTTGGCCGAACTTGAAGGCAGCAGTGTGTTTATCCTTTTATCTCATAATTCTGTTCACCTTATGGGATTTTTATGAACGTTTGAAAAACAAATTGCAATTTTAAGCTCCAAAACATTTAATTAAAGTGAATTTATGTGACTGCTTTCATTGAAACAGATACACAGAGCCAAAATGAGGAACCTTAAAAAATTAACTGCCTTCTGAAAGGGCGTGAAAACGCTGGCCAGAAATGCCGTCTACTCCGTCTTCTGCCTCGTGTCGCTAATGACTCATGCCTCATTCCCACTTTCACACCACCTCACACAAACCTCTGTAATGCTCCCCAACTTTCACTTAAGACCCTGGAGACACCAGGAGCCTCCTGAATATACAGGAGTTTATCATTATTTTAATGAATTAACATTTTTTATACATTTTTTAATGACTTCAGGGTTTAGAAAGTTGGAGATGTTTCTTGGGAGGATCATGATGAAGTGCACGTGTCTCTTTGGAAATGAAAAGTAAAAAAAGGCAGAAGGAGATAAACATCCATAATACCAGTAACAACTGAATGCTAACTAGCTGAATTGAGTCTTTTGGTGTATTTTAATTGTGTTGCAGTTTAAATAAAAAGCTCGGTTCTGATTAGTGTTTATCTTAAAGCATGTGTTTAACTCACGATGCCAGCTAGCTCTTAGCCTACTGGTCGCTGGAATAATAGCCCACATTAAACATCTCTTTTCTTTCAGGGAACAACTAAATGCATTTCCCCCCTTGACTACCAGCTTATCTACCTAGCACACAATCACATGCTAATCTCAGAAGAATATATAGATTCTTGCTGTGTAGAGGATACAGAAACTATTCATGGAATGTACAGAGCATATATTTTTAGCTTTCCTGTGATGAAGTATTGTGAGTAAGTCACTTTGGGCTCCTAAATGTTCAGAAATGACACTCGATGAAATGTTCTGAATTCATTAGCAAAAGGTTAAAGGATTGTTCCTGACATGCGATACACTGCGCTGCCATCTTATCAGTTACTGAGAAACATGCTCCGCTCACAGGATACAGAAAATCAGATATTTTTTGCATTTTTCTGGCCATAACCTTCAGGATCTTGAAGGCTGCAGTCTGATTGGTTCTCCTCACTCAACTGACTCATGAACTCAGAAACCTGATGAATTTTTGGAACAAAATATAGAAACTGGACTGAAAAATGTTCCCAGAATCTCATCAATAATAATGATTAAAGAGTTTCATGTTAAAGCAGTTAGTGGCGAGTGAATGAGATAACGTCACTAGCAGGCTGTGAGAAAAGCTCTGTGATTAGTCATCTTTCTGTGAAGGTAGACGTCTCAGGCATGTTTATTGACAAACCGTTTGAGACTAATTGCATGTAGAGAACCTGATTGAATAAAGTATTTATCTCAGGGACAGTACCTGCTGTAGGATGTTGTTCATAAAGGCAGGTTTATTCCTCATTATAACAGCATGCTTAATCAACCTGCACCATCAGGCTCTCCTTCTCGTCCTTCTTCTGCTAACAGGCTCCCCATGAGGACAGCGTGATGTGACCCATACTGACTACATGTTTCAGAGACTCTTCCAACGCGTCCATCATTTCACAGACGAGTGAACACGGCGTGTGGTGGCGCTGGGCAAAAACGCTTCCCAACACAAGAGGCAACATCTGGCTGTAAAATCACAGAGACGTCTATCCACATGGGAATAAAACGCTCAGCCTCGCCTCCAGCTCGTCCACAAATATGAAGCAATTTCAGCTGGAATTATAGGTTTAAATGCATCAGAAGTGTTTTCTGGGATGATCCAGAGAGAAATATGTAACTTTCCTGCTGTTCTGCAAAAATCAATTAGCATGTTAGGCTTGCAATCCAAAACATTAAATATTCAGAAATCTCAATTTTCTACGGCTCTGGTTTAAAGGAAAGCTGAGCGTTTAGCGCAAATCAGCCGAGATGTGAACTTAGCTATAAGGTTAACCTAGCTAACATGTAAGTTTGTTACCCAAAATATTATCTATAAATTCTCAACTAAATCTTTATATTCCCTTTATTAGACTCATTGATCCCATTTTAATAGAAATAGAAGCAGTAATATTTAACTTATTTACACATTTAAGATCATTTCCTGCTTTCTGCTAATCTACTGTTATTCTTTGGGAGGAGGAGCCTAAGGAGCAGACCAAAACCTAACTACACTTAGGGAAATTAGCTGTGGTTGTGCAAGACGGTGTCCTCCATAATTAACGCTGCAGCGTTGAGCTACACGGAGAGGTTTAGATCACGTTCGCAGGACAGCTGATAAAAAAACAAAACTTTGACTAAATGGTGAAAGAGCACCTCCTAAGTGCGGCTTGCGCTAAATCTTCCAGTAATGCAGCTCAGCCACTGCATTAATATGAAATGATGGAGGTTTACAAAATGTTCATTAAATTAAAATAAAGAAGTGATTTAAACATGACAGAGTAATCTGTGTATGAAATCACAGGACCTCCTCGACATTCAAAGCCGATGAACCGAGGCTCTCGTTAGTCTCCTTATACACAAATGTTCACAAACGTAGTTTTTACACGATTTCCCTGAACACCAAATTTCCCTCTCATGTGAATGATTTACGAATACATGAGTTCATATCCTGCATGAAAATTGAAGCCCATTCTCTTAAGAGGAAGTAATGAGAGAAAGGTCTGTGACTTTTGATATTTTTACTGAAGAGAGTTCTTCACAAACGTCCCACTGAGTCGATGAGCTTTAAGAAAATGGCGCTCTAGTCTCTGAAATCCGAATGCTCTTTTTCATTGCGACCTTCTTGCACTTTTTTATGGAAACCAAAACTGGCAAAGTCAGGCCCTTAAAGTCGGTAAAGTGTAGTGATCGCTCGCTCGCTCCACAGCACGAGTGACATTTAGATAAAGGTGAAGAGAAAAAACGCCCGGCTGTGGCAGAGACGCCCTTTACTGTCTCTCAAAGTCAAATTACAGCTCAGCATCTGACATTTCCATTGTACCGACACAGCACTGCTTTATTCACCTCATTAGTCCATTAGGTACATCAATGATTCCACTCATACGACCAACAGAGAGAGAGAGAGAGAGAGAGAGAGAGAGAGAGGGATGGAAGGAAGAGAGACCTTAAGGACCTTCTCAAAACCTGTGAAGAAGAGAAATGACAAGAAGCAAAACTTCTTCCCCTGAGAACAATTCAAAAAGAACAAAGAATAAAAAAATGCTTGGAAAAAAGACTGAGAGAGGAATGAAAGGAACGAGATAGACGTGAGGAAGAAAACGAGCTTGAGAGTAGATGTAGAAGGAAAAGAAAAGAAAGAAGACAAAAGAAAACTTCCTGCACATGCTAATCAGTGAGTATGAAATATAAAGAAAGAATGTAAGAAGAAGGAGGAAGACATTTCTTTATGATGGATACTTAAGGACGGAGGATAAAAGAAAAGACGTGAGACAAAACTGTTTGCGAAAGCAAATAAATTGTCATCTTTAAAAAAGTTTTAATTGCGCCGAGTCTCCAGAAACTGGGTTTTCAAATCTGTTAATTATCCATCACTCATGACGCAGGTCAGGAAATGGATCTAAAAATACATAAAATACAATTAATCACAATCTTAATAAGATAAAACCTGATCAGTGAGCAGGAAGCTGAAGTCGGTAAACATCCCAGTTTCCTAATTACACACTTTATTTAATTCACGTTTCCAAATCAGCTGTTAAACTCCACATCTAATAACACGCTGGTGAAATGATTTGCACTTAAAATGTTCTTCCTGAGACACAAACCACAAAACTCAGCTCCTGAACTTCACCAAGCCCCAGTGCAGCTTCAGAAGTGTGTTTTTGTGATCAGACTAAAATTAAACTTTTTATTCATAAACTCCAGCAGCATGTCAGGTGTAAACAATCTCCTCACAATCTGGAGGTGGATCAGTGGCGAGCTCGAGGGCATGAACTCTGCTGAAGAGCAGGATATTTCAGCTCACATCCTGGTTGCCTCTGCCACAAGGTTACAACTTGGCCCTTGATGGACATTTTCCCCCATTTTTCTGCCCAGTTTAGTCTTGGCCAGTTCCTCCAGTCAGCTGTATTCTGAGACACGTGAAGAAATCGGCATCTTTTAGAACCGCTGCTCATACTGCGTCACAGTGCGGCGTAACACACACTCAGAGGAAAGAGCTATCTGCCCTCTTCCACATACATGAGCTCACAGACGCCTATGATTACCTGGTGTCAGTGTGATTGACAGGCGAGAGAGTGAGAGTGAGAGTATGCCCCTCCCACCCTGAAAGACATCTGTGACACTTGAATGATTCGAACAATAGAGAATGTGTTTCTGCTGGGCCAATCAGGAGCCTCGGAGAAACGCTGCAGGACAGGAAATGGACATCTTAGTCTCTTAGGACACGGAGGCTTCCTCCATACCAGTGTTTGTTGTATATATGCCATAGGTCATGCCTCACACACACACACACACACACACACACACACACACACACACATGTATTAGTACTGATACTCCTCTACACTGTGTGTCTGGTGAATAGCGAGTTACAGATGAGGAGAGATGCTCAGCTCTTGGTTCTCAGTGTGTGTCGGTGTGTGTCAGTGTGTGTTGAGCTGAACGCAGTGTGCTGTAACTCTACTGTACATTCACACTGCTGCACTATTTATATCTCTCACTGAAATATCACTCGCTCCCATTCAGCTCAGCACTGAAATATCAAACCGTGAGCTGAGATCCAGAGTTCAGAGCTTCCTGCAGGCCTGAACCAGCTAAAAGACACAAATTCTGCCTCTCTCTCTGCCTCACTGTCTCTCTCTCTCTCTCTCTCTCTCTCTCTCTGTCTCACTGTCTCTCTCTCTCTCTCTCTGTCTCAGTGTCTCTCTCTCTCTCTCTCTCTCTCTCTCTGCCTCACTGTCTCTCTCTCTCTCTCTCTCTCTCTGCCTCACTGTCTCTCTCTCTCTCTCTCTCTCTCTCTCTCTCTCTCTCTGTCTCACTGTCTCCTTTTCTCTCTCTCTCTCTGCCTCACTGTCTCTCTCTCTCTCTCTCTCTCTGTCTCCTTTTCTCTCTCTCTCTCTCTGTCTCATTGTCTCTCTCTCTCTCTCTGTCTCACTGTCTCTGTCTCTCTGTGTCTCTCTCTATCTGTCTCAGTGTCTCACTGCCTCTCTCTATATATATATATAGTAGCTGTATTATATATAGCTAATGCTTGAACATACAGTGAGGAACACAAACGGCTGTAGATGAGTAAAAAGACCTAAATAATGGACATCAATCACTGACCATGGAACAGAAAGGGGCGTGGCTTGTAGAGACAGTTGGTGCAGTCTAAATCCGGTTTTATTTTGTGTGATTTCCATGTCAGATGAAGATAGACACGTGATTAAAGAAACTGACTACATTCTGCTTACGTCATGATAAACAGACAGAGAGAAATGAGCCATCAGGTCAGGATGCAGGATGAGATTGGAGGCATTCGTGCTGATGACAACATGGCCGTGCATTCGAACATAAACATTTCATTTCATTGGTGGATTTTAGACGTCTGTCATAGCAGGGCTCAGAAATTCACTCCCACTGACACGACATTGTACTCGGCTGTGTTTGGTCTCAGTGGCGCTAAACATTATGCTTTCTACCTTCGCTCATCTCGTCCCTTTCACATCGCGATTTTTGGCTCTGACAGCAAACTCACGCAGAAAACCTTCAAGGGCAAAGTCGAAGTTCTTTACATCACAAACATTTTCACCATCAAGTACAAAGTGCTTAGTTTTTCTTCTCCTGTTTACCAAAACCACTACATTTCTAGAGCTTCAGGAAAAGTCATCCAGAATCTACTCCTCTTTCATCTTATTAAAGCAGAAGGTGAAATTTCATTACCCGTTCCTCCAGGATCATGATTTGTTTCTGTGACAGAAACTTCTAATATCATGGACTCTGTTTTCTACATCTTCAGCGCAGCTCTGTGACATATTGCTATTTTTATGGCAGTACAAGGTGTGTTTTGTCATCTGTAGCTCCTGCATTATGAGATCCTGACACACAGAAATGGCAGTGAGGCTGTGCGAGACAGAGTGTCTGTAATTTCATTAAAAAGTGCGACCTTGCTGTAGAACGACTGCGTCTATTGAACCCAGCACAATCTGTTTGGTGTCATTAGCCATTGGATCTCGTATTAGATATTATATACAGCACTTTTTAAATGTCTGGTATATAGTAGTTTTTAATCTGGCTAAAAACCAATAGCTCAGTGCCATTACAGACTTAAAGTATTTTAATTAACCCCTCGCTAAATACGGCTGTTTAATGGAGCGATTATTCAAGTGGCCTTTAAATAACGAGTGAATAAAGTGTGCAAGTTCATTCATACTGAAATCAGCACTTATGTGTGAGTGTGTGACCTTTCTTTATGTACTACACACACACACACACACACACACACACACACACACACACACACACACACACACACACACAGAGTTAATAACCAGGTGAAGTGGTTGAGAAATCACAGACTCTTATTTTGCACCTGCATACATTAATGATGGACTTGTGCAAGATGCTTCATTTTTACCAACAGTGAAGCAACACAAAGACACAACCAAATACTACTACTAATAAAATGAAACTGTTAGAGAAATTAGCAAAAATCGAGACTTGAAATTGTCCTCAGAGACAAACTGATATAAACTACATTTATATCATTTACATAAAAATAATTTAATATCGCAGCATAAACCTTTTGATCGTTTTGTGATAATCTGTGAAACTGAACTTGTTGTTTGTACGTGTTGTGTTCTTTTATCATGTCTGAATTAAAGCTGTGCGCTCAGCAGTGTGTGTAGTGGTTATCTCTCGCGGCAGTGTGTGTAGTGGTTATCACATGACGTGGGTTTGATTCCTGCTCAGGGACGAGATTAAGAACATGAGAAAAGCTCCATTAGCAGGAAACCCCACTGCTGCTGAGCTACATGAAATGAGGCGTCACTGACGTTATGACCTCATACAGACCATGCTGATGGAGCTCCACCCACATCACCTCTTCAGATGAATCACAGGCTGTGATCACTCAGGATCACTCAAACCCGTCTGTCCCTCTGTCCCTCTGTCTGTCCCTCTGTCTGTCCCTCTGTCTGTCCCTCTCTCCCTCTGTCTGTCCCTCTGTCTGTCCCTCTGTCTGTCCCTCTGTTCCTCTGTCTGTCCCTCTGTCTGTCCCTCTCTCCCTCTGTCTGTCCCTCTGTCCCTCTGTCTGTCCCTCTGTTCCTCTGTCTGTCCCTCTCTCCCTCTGTTCCTCTCTTGGTTCCTCTGTCTGTCCCTCTGTCTGTCTGTCTGTCTGTGTTTCAATTTTTATTGCTTTTATTTGTTTAATGTTTGTTTTTGTGTCTGTCTTCTGTTTTATTGTTTCAGTATTTCTGGTTGTTCATCAGATATGTCTAAAAACTCCAGATATGGGCTTGAGAGGTGGATTTGTCCTGGACCCTGATCCTTCACGTGTGCTGTTTGTGTCTGTGTTTTGTGTTCTTTCGCCATGGTCTGAGAGCAGCGTCTCATCAGTTTCAGCCTGTTTTTTTCAATTTCCCCTACGGGGGATCAATAAAGGTGCATCTTATCATCCTCTCATCAATGGTGGTAGACTTCACTCTGCTCTGCTCCTCTAGCTCTCTGTTTGTACAGGACAGGGGTTCTCCAGGAACAGGGTTGGGAATCTGTGTTGTAGATTATTACATGACACACATCCTCTTGTCATCACATGATCCTAATTGAGGACGGATCCTGAAGCATGCTGGTGTAATTGCACAGAGGTTCAACTTCAAGTGTGAGACTGAGCCTCTGCTACGAAAAACGATGACACACCTTTCCACATAAAGAAGAAAAACGTAGCCCCAGTGGAGGAGTTTAAGTAGCTTTGGGTTTTATTAATGAGTGCTGGGAGTGAGGAGCGAGCAGGTTAGCAACAGAGGCCGCAGCAGACAGCAGTGTGGTGGCTGTGAGGATGGAGATGAGCTTTAGCATGAGGTTTTCAGGTCATGAGCCTGTCTATCTGTCTTTCTATGTGGAGAAAATATCTCCACATTCACATTACAAGCTTCTGATTTTTCGCATTTGTAGTCACGATTGAGATAGATCTGTGTTTGATGTGAACACACCTTTCCTCCAAAAGGCTCTGCATGTGAAAATCCACTTATGGAGTAGTTGTTTGGAAAACTACTTGGTTTCAGTTCCTTCCAGTTTTACTTGAGTCAATTCTCCAGAAATCTATAAATGAGTGTAAATTTCATGTCCTTCCAGTGAATATAGTCACTGCTGTCACAGTGAGGCTGGATTATGACATTGATATCACATATAGGATAAGAATCTGATTTAAAAAAAAATAAAAAATCATAATATCAGTATCTTGATAAATTATGTCATAATGCCCTTTTCTGAGATATCGTGACTCGTGCGATCTTTTACTTAAATTTATTTTTCTTATAATTATGAACTGACTGGCAGCTTATTCGACGTCAACATTTGTATTTAATCTTTAAAATTGTAAAATGTAAAAGATTTTTAATGATATTTTTGGCTTATTGCCCAGCCCTAGCGTGAGCGTGTGCCGATATCTCGGACCTGAGATCCCTGTGCGTGCTCCAGGTCCGGCAGTGAGCTGAGTCTGATGAGGACGATCTCAGGCAGGTGCAGCAGGAGCATCCAGGTGAGACGAGGGCCCGGGGTCGGCCGGAGGGATTATAACTCCTGTCTGCCTCGGAGAGCCTCGGAGAGCCTCGGGGTTCCCCAGGAGGAGCTAGAACACAGTTCTGCGCAGTTCTCTCCTCTTGCTCCGCCTGTTCTCACTCAGACCCGCGACAGGACCGAGAGACGAGGCAAGAGCTCATTTATTTTCTGGAAGGATGTTAGCAGAATTTTCTTACTGTGTGTCACAAATAACGTAATTCAAATGCACACTGTGCAACGCACACACACTCCTGTCAGTTACAAAATAAATCACTGCGACGCTCCTGAAACGAGGAAGTAGTAATTAAATTTAGCCAAAAGCCAAATAAGAGTTTAAACGATGCCCAGGTTTCCATGGTAACTGTTTGATCTCACAACAAAAAAGATGCGATTCAGAATGTAAATGAGCATTAATTATGTAAGTGCTTAAAAGCTGTGTTTATAACACACACACACACACACACACACACACACACACACACACACACACTGGTATTCCTGAGTCATTTTGTGTCATACTGGATTGATGCTCTTTCTCTGTGAAAAAAAACACACACACCTCCTCTTTCACACACATGTTGCCTTCAGCGCTCACACAGCATGTGTTCTAATGTGTGTGTGTGTGTGTGTGTGTGTGTGTGTGTGTGCACCTAGTGAGATGATGCCCTGATGCACTGAAGTCCAGGTGAGCCAGGTACCCACTGTCCTAGTGTGTGTGTGTGTGTGTGTGTGTGTAAGGCTGCCCAGAAGCACCAACTCTTGGGGCATACAGGTCCTTGCCCATTATGACTGGGCCCTGCTGGGAGGTGTGTGTATGTGTGTGTGTGTGTGTGTGTGTGTGTGTGTGTGTGTGTGTGTGTTACTTGTTTATTACAGGGGAAATGTCCCAGCTGGGCTTCCATAGTTCTGGAGAACAATGACAGACACACAGCAGCAAGTCATGAAGCAAAAGCCCAGAAAGACAGAGAAAAGAAAATGGAGAGAGAGAGAGAGAGAGAGAGAGAGAGAGAGAGGAAAAGAAAGAAGGAAATGGAAAAAGGGAGAAACTTGAAGCAGCAGAACTGGTGTGTGAGAAAAAAAGAGAATGTCAGTGTAGAGATTTAATGTGAATATCCATCACTTGCTCCCCATACAGTATGCGGGAAATATATGAGTGCATTACTCACACACACGCACACACACACACACACACACACACACACACACACACACACACACACACACACTCTCTCTCTCTCTCTCTCTCTC
>CM074951.1:230567-242826 GCA_037577455.1 Pangasius macronema
TCACTACGTAGTGCACACTTTCAAATAAGGAGTCTTTACAGACCAGGAGGCTAATCCCAAACCACGCCCACTAAACAATACAAAATATAGAGTTGTGGTGAAGACGCTGATTGTAGAACTGAACTGAATGCGGGAGCCACAGCGGGGATTTCAGGGCTTTACTATAAATCTCAGACTGCATCAGAACCACAGAGCTGATAAAACTGTCTTTAAAATTAAAATAAAAACAGGCTCCATGTCTGAATGTGAATAAACAAATCTGATTCAGATGAAACAGATTCAAGTTGAAACAGATTCCGATGGAACTGATTCAGATTAAATTGATTCAGATGGTCAAGTGGCTGCTGTTTGTGAAACACGACAGAGTAAAGAGATGAAATTAATAATTCTTCTGTGAGCTCGTGTAATTGTTTGATTTATGGCCATTCATATGCAGCGTGCAAACTGCTAATGACTGCAGCTGTGAGCTAAACATTAGCGAAACATGAGTTCTGTGTCCCAAACACACGAGTCAGTTACAAATGTTCACTGGGAAAAGTGGTTGTCATGGAGAAAACGCTGTGGTTTGGGATGGTGCACGCCGGTACTGGGCTTGTAGGGCAGTAACTAGCTAATAGGCTAATTAGCAGTTAGCGGATGATACTAGCGCTAAATCCTGAAAGGAGACACAGAGACACTGAACATGTGAATCTGCAGTAGATGTAGGACTAGGAACAATAATTACACCTCTGATGGAGGGTGCCTAGGAAGGCAGCATGTGTGGGCAGCAGTTGAGCTCCAATAAGTTTAACTTTTTCTAAATGTGCCGATTCCAGCAAATTCCAGCGTTTGGGACGGAGCCAGAATGTGGAAATGTCATTTTGGTTCCTTTAGTGTCTTCTGTATTGTGTGTGTGTGTGTGTGTGTGTGTGTGTGTGTGTGTGTGTGTGTGTGTGTGTTGGCCTTTAAAAGTGTGTGAACTGAACTGTGTTAATGCTCTCGAGCTTCTACTTCAGGAAAAATAACAGAATTAACATTGATTAATTAACAGTGTTTCCTTGTTAACATCCTGCACATTATTAATACCTGACATCATCAACCAACACAATCAGCTGCATGCAGCTGCTGCACCTCTGTGTGTGTGTGTGTGTGTGTGTGTGTGTGTGTGTGTGTGTGTGTGTTTCTGTTAATTATAGCTCTGTCTATATTCTAAACAGAAGTGTGAGCTAAAGACATTCAGTCACAAGCTGCATCCCGAACCCCATTCTAGTGTACTAGATAGTGGGATTTGTCATTAGTGTTTAACCAAGATTTTAAACACTGTAATTCTGTTAGCTAAACCTTTATTCTTCCTTTTTAATGCATTTCTCCTCTCCTCTCCTCTCCTCTCCTCTCCTCTCCTCTCCTCTCCTCTCCTCTCCTCTCCTCTCAGTTTCTCAGTGTTGATGGACTTCTATCCATTAAACCCCTGCTGACCAGATGGTGAGTTCTTGGCCTTCAGACATGGGCTCTGTTCCAAACCATAATCTCCTGCAATGAATAATAGCCTGTAGCAGACTACAATGTTGTCTGTAGGGTGCTAGCTCACTATGTGATTAACAGGTGCAATTTAGCTGTGGCTGTGTTCCAAACCACCATACTAGTGTACTAAATAGCATGTGTAACACAACTAGAGCACAATGTGCCCAGAGCAAATTACATGTGGCACACACACACACACACACACACACACACACACACACACACACACACACACACACACACACTGTATCAGCCCTGAAGGGTGGGTGAGTGACTGCTAATGTGGCAGATAAAGAGAAAAAAAAACCTACATGCAAGTAATCGCCTTCTTTCGGTTCTTAGCCACAACCTGTTTCCCACCTGCTGTATATTTAGCCTGTATTCTGCACTTCCTGTTAACACTCCAACCTTTCAGTTCCTCTGTTGTTCTCTGCAGGTCGGTAAGAGCTCGGTTTAGTGTCTCGCTGGAATGGCGCTATTATTAACTTACGCTAATGGAGGGAATAGTGTGGGAATAAAAGTGAAGTGAAACAGAGTGAGACATTTCACACCGATGCTCTTATTTACATCTGAGTCTGAAAACCACATTCACACTGTGATTAATCTGACCCTGAACCAAACGCATGTGTAGGGGAAGCAGGTGTGGCGTTTAGCATCGTTACCATGAATATGGCTACCATCATGAATCACCTTTATATTGTTACAATGTTACAGTGTTAGTGTTACAGTGTTACAGTGTTAGTGTTATGGTGTTACAGTGTTACAGTGTTACAGTGTTAGTGTTACAGCGTTACAGTGTTACAGCATTACAGTGTTAGTGTGTTACAGTGTTACAGTATTACAGTGTTATGGTGTTACAGTGTTAGTGTTACAGTGTTACAGTGTTAGAGAGTTACAGTGTTACAGCATTACAATGTTACAGTGTTAGAGAGTTACATTGTTAGAGTGTTAGTGTTAGAGTGTTACAGTGTTACAGTGTTAGTGTTAGAGAGTTACAGTGTTACAGTGTTACAGTGTTACAGCATTACAGTGTTACAGTGTTAGAGTGTTAGAGAGTTACAGTGTTACAGTGTTAGTGAGTTACAGTGTTAGAGAGTTACAGTGTTACAGCATTACAGTGTTACAGTGTTAGAGTGTTAGAGAGTTACAGTGTTAGAGTGTTAGAGTGTTACAGTGTTAGAGAGTTACAGTGTTACAGCATTACAGTGTTACAGCATTACAGTGTTAGAGTGTTAGAGAGTTACAGTGTTACAGTGTTACAGTGTTACAGTGTTACAGTGTTAGAGTTACAGTGTTAGAGTGTTACAGTGTTAGAGAGTTACAGTGTTACAGCATTACAATTTTACAGTGTTAGAGAGTTACATTGTTAGAGTGTTAGTGTTAGAGTGTTACAGTGTTTGAGAGTTACAGTGTTACAGCATTACAGTGTTAGAGTGTTAGAGAGTTACAGTGTTACAGTGTTAGAGAGTTACAGTGTTAGAGTGTTAGAGTGTTACAGTGTTACAGTGTTAGAGAGTTACAGTGTTACACTGTTAGAGAGTTACAGTGTTACAGTGTTAGAGAGTTACAGTGTTAGAGAGTTACAGTGTTACAGTGTTAGAGAGTTACAGTGTTAGAGAGTTACAGTGTTACAGTGTTAGAGTTACAGTGTTACAGTGTTACATTATTAATGTAATACAGTAAACCACACAGTGACTCTCCTCCAGAATGTATGAATCTGTGTCCTGTGACTTTACGAGTTAATTTTTCTTTCATGTATGGTGAAATGAATCGCCCGCTGCCCCTCTCCTAATCGTCACATGTGTTGAGCAGATAGAGTGCCGTCTGCTCGTGCCACAGTGACTAATGAGAGACATTAATACGAGGGAACGGAGAGCGCAAAATCCAGATTGTGTTATTAAAACCTGGAGAGCGATGCTGGGGGTGAAAATGAAAATGTGAAACACACGCTGGAGAATTCTGGAAAAACAACATGGCCCACGCAGCGCTGGATATTCCCACCAAACGTCGGATTAATTCTAATGAGCCACGGCAATACTGTTGTGTTTCATATGATTGACATTGTAAAGAAAAGCCGTACAAAATCACAGCGGCAGAATAAAAACCGGAATGTTGTCGTGTGTGAGTGGTAAATGGTAGTGTTGAATTCACACATTAAATGGAGCGTGAACTGCGGAAAATATTATAAACATTATTACTGTCATTATGTACTCACACTGAAGGGCATGTGCACTTATGAAATCCCACAATGCACTGCAGTGGGTCAGCTTTGTGTGTTGAGAATTCCCACAATGCACTGCTGTAGGTTAGCGTCCAAGCGGTGAGTGAGTCGCCTAGACAGCTGTACCTGATCCTTCTGCTCTGAACTTGTCCTGACAATATACACATGATTAGAAAGCTGAGCTAGCTGACACAAGCTGGTATGTGTGTGTGTGTGTGTGTGTGTGTGTGTGTGTGTGTGTGTGTGTGTGTGTGCGTTTGTGTGATAACATCTGTCAGAAAATGCTGATGTGGCAGTATTACAGCAGGTGTAGTCTCACACACACACAAACACACACAGTCATGGCCAGGAAAAGAAACCTTTCCCTCCATTAGAGTGTTTTTTCGTAAACAGCACATCCATCACTCATCATCTCAGGTGTTTCAGGTGTTTATACTTATTTTGTGTAATAAATAAAACAACAATTTTATGAATTTTTATACATTTTATTTAAAAGATTAATGCAATACACTACAGGTGAAGTTTTTATTTTTAATTTTTAAGAACAATAGAGATCGCAGTAAACTTTCATCCTTACAGGTTTTTTTTGTGGGAACTTGAGAGGAGTGTGTGTGAGAGAATCGCATTCGTTTATGCAAATGAGGCTCTGTCTAACTAAATATTGGTAATCTTAATGCAACCAGAATCTACTCTTTGAATGATATTAGAATTAAAATGAAGACACTCTCGAGAGAAAGAGAAACAGCCAAAGAGTTCTCTCACTCAATTTACTAAATAATTGCAAGATGCAAAGTTCTTGTGTTAAAGTAGATCCTCTTCTGACGGGTCTCAGTTTCCACAGTTTGCCATAAAATAAAAATTCTTGCAGACGGCATGTTTTTTTTTTTTTTTTTTTTGAAGTAAAGAATATTGATTTGTGAATATCTGAATGTAGAATGGAACACACTCTTACAGCACTTCTCCACCGAATCACATCCAAAACCAGGACTGTCTGTATCCTGGCTGTGTGTGTGTGTGTGTGTGTGTGTGTGTGTGTGTGTGTGTGTGTGTGTGTGTGTGTGTGTGTGTGTGTGTGTTTTTTTCCTCATATTTCCTTGTGATGTGTCAGAATGAACTCTAATAAGAACATTTCTGTCAAACACTAGCGTTTGGGACACAGACGGAGTTTCAGGTTGGGAAAACCCCTTCTGGTGTTTCAGTACTTTCAGTAAGAGCGTAAAGCGGGTCGGAGCGGAAGAGGGTTAATCCGGACCGGTGTGGAGTTCAGAGAGGTGGCGGGGGATGAAGCGCAGGGGGAGGGATGTAAAGATGGAGGGAAAAAGGAGATTGATGTGTGTGGGCTAGAGTAATAACTTTAAAGTGGCAGGAGGAGCCCATTATCCATTTGTCTGGGTGAGGAACGCTCTGTCAGGGCGGCTGAAAGGGAATCGGAAATGAACGTCACTTTTCCTTCTCCTTTCTCAGAGAAGCGAGTGTGTTATGACATCTCATCACACCCGGCTCCGATCAGGATATTCAGCTTCCCAGACCGTTTTTAATTTGCTAAGGGATGCTAAAAACGGATGAACAGTTTCCTGCACTTCCTCCTGAGAGAATGCTGCTCAAGAGACAGAGAAAGAGAGAGAGACAGAGAGATGGGGAGAAGTAAAGGGAAGGGATGGATGAAGCTGGGAGAGGATGGAGGAGGAGGAGGAGTGTAGGAGCCTCTCTGACTAATTATAGCTGATTGCCACTTGAGCATCTTCACTGAGTGACGCCGAAGGAGCAGCAGAACCCTGCCAGAGAACCGTGGGCGAGAGAGAGAGCAAAAGAGAGAGAGAAAGCGAGAGAGAAAGAATGACTGGGGGCAGGAAGAGAGAGAGGCAGAGAAATTTCAGATTTATAAGGGAGACATTGAGAGACAGAGATAGACAGTAAGATAGGGAGAGTGAGACAGAGATTTCAGGTTTATAATAGAGTGAGACAGGGTGAGAAAGACAGGGAGGGACAGACAGCTTGACAGACACCAGGACAGTGAGAGTGAGACTGCAAGAGTGAGACAGAATTCATGTTTATAATACTAGGAAAGACAGACAGATCGACTGAGGCAGGGACAGTGAGAGAATGAGATTGGGAGAGTGAGACATGGAGATGGTTTATAATAGAAAGAGAGAGAGAGAGACTGAGAAAGCGAGATGGAGAGAAAGAGATTGAGACTGGGAGAGTGATACAAGGAGAGTGAGACAGTTTAATAAAAGAAGAGAAAGACATCTTGACTAACATACGGAGAGAGAATGAGATTGGGAGAGCGAGACAGATAGATGTCTGATTTATAATAGAAAGAGAGAGAGAGAGAGAGAGAGAAAGTGAGTGAGAGAGAGAGAGAGAGAGAAAGTGAGTGAGAGAGAGAGAGAGAGAGAGAGAGAGAGAGAGAGAGAAAGTGAGTGAGTGAGAGAGAGAGAGAGAGAGAGAGAGAGAGAGCACTTGTGTTAGACAGGGAGAGTGAGACAGAGATGTTTCAGATTTGTGTTCTAACAGTTGTGATGTCAATAACACTGATTTCATCTCTGCACTGTGGAAATCCTGTGTGTGTGTGTGTGTGTGTGTGTGTGTGTGAGAGAGCGTGTGTGTGTGTGTGTGTGTGTGTGTGTGTGTGTAATGAGGGATATTGTTTGCTGCCGTCTGTCACCTAATTAGAGTGACAAGGCCGTGAGGGAGGCGAGTGCGAGTCGATGAGGAGGAGCGCAGTGGAACACGATAAACACAGAGAGACGGAGAGAGAACACGACCTGCTAGAGCCCGGTCATCACACACACACACACACACACACACACACACACACACACACACACACACACAGTGACAGCTAGACAGCTCTGTACTCCCTCTTAATGAAGCAGCAGCAGCAGCAGCAGCACACTCTAAACAGCAGCCTGTTCTGTGTTTGTGTTATCATGCTAATGTTCTGCGGTCTACAGCAGGCCGGTCCTCACGCCACTACTGTCCTCACGTCACCACTGTCCTCACGTCACTACTATCCTCACGTCACCACTGTCCTCACGCCACTACTATCCTCACGTCACCACTGTCCTCACATCACCACTGTCCTCACGTCACTACTGTCCTCACGTCACTACTGTCCTCACGCCACCACTGTCCCCACGTCACCACTGTCCTCACGTCACTACTGTCCCCATGTCGCCACTGTCCCCACGTCACCACTGTCCTCACGTCACTACTGTCCTCACATCACCACTGTCCTCACGTCACTACTGTCCCCACGTCACCACTGTCCTCATACCACAACTGTGCCCATGCCACTACTGTCCTCACACCACAACTGTGCCCATGCCACTACTGTCCTCACACCACAACTGTCCCCATGTCACTACTGTCCCCACGTCACCACTGTCCCCACGTCACCACAACTGTCCCCACGCCACTACTGTCCTCACACCACAACTGTCCTCACGCCACTACTGTCCCCACGTCACTACTGTCCCCATGTCACCACTGTCCTCACATCACTACTGTCCTCACGCCACAACTGTCCCCACGCCACTACTGTCCCCACGTCACCACTGTCCCCACGTCACCACAACTGTCCTCACACCACTACTGTCCCCACGTCACTACTGTCCCCACGTCACCACTGTCCTCACATCACTACTGTCCTCACGCCATAACTGTCCCCACGTCACTACTGTCCCCACGTCACTACTGTCCTCACACCACTACTGTCCCCACGTCACCACTGTCCTTACGCCACCACTGTCCTCACATCACTACTGTCCTCACGCCACAACTGTCCTCACGCCACAACTGTCCCCACGCCACTGTCCTCACGTCACCACTGTCCCCACGCCACTGTCCTCACGCCACCATTGCCCTCACGCCACCACTGTCCCCACACCACTGTCCTCACGCCACCACTGTCCCCACGTCACTACTGTCCCCACGTCACTACTGTCCTCACGCCACAACTGTCCTCATGCCACTGTCCTCACACCATTACTGTCCCCACGCCACTGTTCTCACGCCACTACTGTCCTCACGCCACCACTTTCCCCACGCCACTGTCCTCACGCGACCACTGTCCCCACGTCACTACTGTCCCCACGTCACTACTGTTCTCACGTCACTACTGTCCCCACGTCACTACTGTCCTCACGCCACTACTGTCCCCACGTCACTACTGTCCTCACGCCACTACTGTCCCCACGCCACTGTCCTCACGCCACCACTGCTCTCACGTCACCACTGTCCTCACATCACAGTTATGTCTCAGTTGATCATGAATTTGTCCATCTAACAATATCTATCTTTCTTTAGCAATTTTGTTACTTTATTCTGCTAGCTACAGAGAACCTGTAGGCTAAAGACATTCAAACTTGGTTTTTCACCACTGCTGTCAGTTAGGATATCTACTTAATTTCCATAAAAGGTCATTGCAAAATAAAAGCTAACACACACACACACACACACACACACACACACACACACACACTATATATATATATATATATATATTTCAGCTTTTATCTACTGATTTTCATTGGGTTAAAATTTTACATACACTTTGTTAGTATTTGGAGGCTTTGCCTTTTAATTGCTTGAACTTGAATCAAACTTCCCGTCCTTTTCCAGCAAACCATCTCCACAACGTGGTACCTGATGCCTCCAACTCCTTCACCAGTTCCTTTGTTGTTGTTTAGTTGTTCAGTTGAATCTTTCAGTCTGAGGTTTGTTCATCCTGGGCGTTAGTTTGTGCCTCTTTCCTGAACGCTGCAGTGGCTGTGTGCTCCCCAGGTTTTTAAATGTGCATACAGATGTTTGTTCAGATGCTCACGGCATCTGCAGTTGTTTGGAAATTGCTCCTAAGGAGGAACCAGATGTCTGGAGGTCCATAATTTCTTTTCTGAGGTCTTGGATGTGTAGATTGGACGTTCTCATGGTATCAGAGGGCAAAAAGGCTAAAGGTCCTTTTACAGCCACAGCTGCTCCTGATTAACTCCTAATTACTACAACTGGCCAATCAGAAGCTTCTAAAAGTCTTTACATCAATTTCTGGAATCTTCCAGAATTTTTGTTACAACACTTTATTGAACACATCACACACACACACACACACACACACACACACACACACACACACACACACACACACACACACACGTTATGGGGGAATCCATTGTGATTATACTGGACACCTGATGATAAATGTATGATCTAATCATCACTGATAGATACGAGGAGCTCATCCTGGGTCCCACTTCATTGATCTCCATGGGACAGGTTCATCATAATCAGAGTCTGATTAGAGAATCAATCATGGACGTGGTGACATTTTTGTTAGGAGACATTTATTTAACATTTATGGAAGGAGACCCCAGTGTCAGTGATTTGTAACAGTCACAGTGCTTTGCAAATTTAACAGCACAGAAAAGTCTTCAGGACAGACGAGTTTAGAGAGAGAGTGAGAGTGAGAGAGAGAGACAGAGAGAGAGAGAGAGATAGAGAGAGAGAGAAGGAGAGGCAGAGACAGAAAGACAGAGAGTGAGACAGAGAGACAGAGAGAGGCAGATAGAGAGAGAGACAGATAGAGAGAGACAGAGAGAGAGACAGAGAGAGAGAGAGAGAAGGAGAGAGAGAGAGAGTGAGACAGAGAGATAGAGAGAGAGAGAGAAGGAGAGGCAGAGAGAGAGAGACAGAGAGAGAGAGAGAGGTTGGTGAGGGAATGAGTGTTTATTGCAGCTATAATGGAAGTGAGAACAGGAGTTAACTCGTCTCTCAGACGTTTCACATCATTAAATCTAAACTAAACTATAAGCTGTTAAAATGTGCAACGTGTTTCATTAATAAATTAAACAGTGTAATGTTTAGCAAATCGCTGCGGTATAAGAAGAATAACACACTCGTAGCACATCTATCTATCTATCGTCTGTTTTTCTTTACTATGACAGCAGCTCCCTTCCTGATCATCATGGACGGACAGTTTGTCATGTCTCAGCAAGTGTGTGTGTGTGTGTGTGTGTGTGTGTGTGTGTGTGTGTGTGTGTGTGTGTGTGTGTGTGTCTCTGATTCGTCACTCGTCCTTCACACTGATGTCCGAATGCTGGAGTAATGAAACCTGACAGTCTTAAGACACAGTGTCTCCAAATATGTGTGTGTGTGTGTGTGTGTGTGTGTGTGTGTGTGTGTGTGTGTGTGTGTGTGTGTGTGTGTGTGTGTGGTGGTCACCCAATAAACGAGCATTAATGACTGTGCTCCCATGATCCTTTGCTTCCTTTCAATTTGCCCCCATTAACTTCCTGACTGTCAGAGACGTGACATAATTACAAACGTCTGAGATGTTTTTGTTTGGCTCGACCGTGTCCACGGCGACCGCAGACACCGATTAATGACCATAAAGAGAAAATATTTATTAATAACACACTTATATTGAGATATTAACCTTTCAGGCAGGGAACACAGCTCACAGTTCTGTTTGTGGTAATAAAAGAAGGGAGTTCATTTAAGCAGAGCATCACTCTAAAAACACACACACACACACACACACACACACACACACACACACACACACACACACACACATGTAGTATATACTGTACATGTACTGAAAGAGTGACAGAAAGAGGAAAATAATCTGTTCAGAGCTACGTATACAACTAGAACATACATACAATAAACTACATTATGGATATATTTCAAAACTTTAAATAATAATAATAATAATAATAATAATAATAATAATATTTCGGGGGCCAAGCACCCAGACTCAGTGAGCCACAGGTTCCTGAGCAATCACGGGAAAGCAGAGCCGTGACTTCAGGCGAAGGGACTCAGGAGTGATTGTAGTTTCAGTCGTGATGTGTGTTCAGACCACGGACAGTGAGGAATTCTCTGACTGTAGGAGGAAAGGTCTCGATGAACACATGGCTTCCTTTAGAGCCCTACAGTAGTGTGTGTTTCTTTCAGAGGCATTAAAAAGTAGAACCCAAGTGGAAAGCTAGAACAACTGACCATCTAAAGAACCCTTGAGGAACCGTTTTGTGTAGTCCACAGTCACATACTCTCAATCCTTTATCTGATACACTCGACCAGCAGAACTCAACCACGGGCAAGTGCACAAGGGCAAGTGCACAAGGGCAAGTGCACAAGGGCAAGTGCACAAGGGCAAGTGTGAACTGTAAAGTATTTGGATAAACAAAATGACTAATTCAAATTCTTGACCATTAACTGTAAGTAATGAGAAGAACTTTACTCTCTAAAAGACATTTATTATATTTTTCCTTCCTTGTATTTTTATCCGTTCCAGCTGTTCAGAGTCGCTTTAAGAGCAGGAATATGCAAATCTGTTAATTAGGCATGAGTTTGGCATGCGAGTGCGGAAATGTTTCCAAGTATTTACTTGAAATGATTGGATTTAAAGTGTGAACATCTGGATCTGCAGACCTTCATCTGACCTGAGAGTCCTTCAGAAAAAGACGAGGTTCAGGTGTGTGAACTGTTTTTATTTCAGTAAATGAGTGTACAGATTTAACTACCCGAGAAATGTGATTGGCTGAAAGCAGCAGGGACGAGAGCACAACACACAGAGGAGCCAATGGACAATAAATGATGTGTTTTACTAAAGTGTCCCCTGATTTCTTAATCTTCCCATCATGCATCACAGCACAGAAGGGGCGGAGCTTCTATCAGATAACAGACAGATGTGTAGTGACGTTTCATCTGACTTTTTATCTCCGTATGTAAGAAGTGTAACAGTTACTGAGCTGGACATTAACATGACTAACTCAAGTAGCCGTTAGCAAACACTGTTGGACAAGTTAGCATGCTAGCATTGTTAGCAAAACCCGTGGTAGCACATTATTATTCACTAATACTATTAGCGAACGCTTATTTACATAAAACATTTAATGAGTCTGAATTTGATGAATGTGTATAAATCAGCTCTAGAGCATGACATAGTGAGCACTTTGTGATTATATGTTATTAAGATTTAAAAAAATCTGTGAGACATCCAGATGTATTTCAGCCTTGTGATTAGCATCAGTGATAAATTCTGTGGTGTTCGATGATTAAGCGTAAATAGAGGATTCGTGTTATTGGTGAAACATCTGGGCCACGCGCTCACGCTTCTGGACCCTACGGCGTGCGCTGCAGTGCAGGAGTGTAATAAAACACGATAAGGGGAATAGAGAGCACTTCACCTTGTTCCCAGTGACATTCACTATCTGAGGGAAGAAAAGCGCTCGTTCCTCCATCCCACGCTGCGACGCTTCACCGTCCTCCTTTGAATCTCCGCCGCGCTCCCGCTGTGAAAAGGAGAGACGCGTAAAAAATAAAAAAACTCAAAGAATTTAAAGTGATGGAAAATGCCACATTAGCCATTAAAGGACAGAAACTGCTCTTCTGCCTGTCTTTCACACTGAAGCTCCAAGTTTCACTAACGCTTCCTGTCCGAGTGTCCGGCCTCACCACCCCGCTGACCTCCAGCAACAACGATGACAACAACAACATCAACAGCAACACTAACAACAACCACACCAACAGCAA
>CM074951.1:261411-269686 GCA_037577455.1 Pangasius macronema
GTTTATCTGCGTGAGAAAATCTAATTATGGAACAGAAATCAATCAGAATCTCCTGTTCACACACACACACACACACACACACACACACACACACACAATACTTTTAAAAGTATCTGTTTAATGTTTGTGATTTAAGTGATGAACAGCTGAAAATAAGAAAAAATGACTAGACATTTTGCTCACAAATGATTCTTTTCAAACGAGTCAGTAAAGTCTGTTTCAGAGTCATGTGCCTTTATTAGACCCAAAGCTGACTCTCCAAATCACGAAATATCCCTGACATATGACTATTATCAAACAGATATATTTATCTCTTATTTATTTTTAAACATTGTGTGTCTTATTTGCAGTTGTGTGTATGAATTTGTGCCTCTTGAGTCAGTGCCATTCAAGCGTCCCTGCTCTGTCATTCAGCTCATCAGAGTTTGAATCCATGAATCGTTTAGTTATGACTGAGATTCGCTTCCCTGTGAATCATTCAGTCATAACCGATGGGTCAGTGAGTCAGTGTTTGACTCAGTGAATCATATCAGTGTTTGACTCAGTGAATCATATCAGTGTTTGACTCAGTGAATCATATCAGTCTTTGACTCAGTGAATCATATGAGTGTTTGACTCAGTGAATCATATGAGTGTTTGACTCAGTGAATCTTTCAGTCATGGCTGAGCTTCACTGCTCTGTGTCTCTGAAAGCTCCTGTGTGTTTTATATTAAAGGCTTGAGGCTCTGTATTGTTTGTAATTTGCTATATTTTATGATAAAATTGTAATCTTTGTGAATCTGAGGTTATTACTTCAAAGCGGCGTGGCTTGTTTGAAAGTGTGTTTGCGTGGAGTGTGTGTTCGTCTCAGCTGGAGCTCGCTAATGGTCTCTCAGCGATCGGCGCTTTGGACGTCGTTATTTCAACGTGGATAATTTTCTATTTCACGCTCTTCTATTGATTTTGGAATGATGTGTAAAGCTCCTCCGGGGAGTCTGAGGAGCAGAAGCTCATTAGTTCAGGAAGATTTTGGTTGGTGTTCATTAAAATTTAGAGATGAACACGTTTCCTGTACGCGGTGGCGCTGACAGCCAGGATGAGGAGCCGTTAAGTAACTGATAGCCTAAAACGCCAACATCACTGGAAAGGAAACACACTTTAAAAAATGATTATCGAGTCCTCGAAATGCGTAAAACACACAAACGTTAAAATCAATTCTCAGGAAATTCGTTCTGCAGTCTGCGTTTCGCTTCTGTACAGAGAGACTGCGCTTAAAAGAAAATCTTTATTATTATTTATTTATTTATTTATTTATTTATTTATTTATTTAGATGCTGTGAGTTTGAGAGAGCAAGATTATAAAAAGAAAAAAGTTTCATATATATATATAATTGTACTAAAACGTTAATTGGAAATGTTTAAGATAAAAATGTACAAAAATGTGAAAATATGTTAAATAAATAAATGAACATATTTAAATATTTAGCGTTTAATTAAATATGAATCTGTCATTTTTAGTAGTGTGTGTGTGTGTGTGTGTGTGTGTGTGTGTGTGTGTGTGTGTGTGTTTGACTTAATTAAAACTTTCCAAATGAAGTTAAATTCACAGATCATATCTTCCATCTGCTGTACATTTAATAAACTCGCAGATGCTTCAGCAGTGAATATTTAATTTTTATTTTTTTTTCTTGATTCATTTTAATGTTATTTCATGGATTCCAAAGTGAGGCCTTAAAAAATAGTTAGGACAAAAAATAAAATAAATAAAATGTCCCCTATGTTGTTGCCTGCATGTAAATACCTATGATAACGTTAACCAACTAGTTTAGCTAGCTGGATTAGCTGGATTAGCTGGATTAGCTGGATTAGCTAGCAGTTAATGATAGCCTTAAATGGCTGCTCGCTGTCATCATTCAGTAACATCACTGTTTACATCAGTGCCATAAACACACTGATTCATGAAAACAGCTCTAACTCTAAAACATAAACACTAACTCGATAGATTTGTCCATTTTACTGTGCTGTGTATTGCGTTACATCAGTGTGGCGCTGATCTTCAGTGATCTTCAGTTTACTCTCACCGGCCTTCACCAGCTGGCTTTATTCATCTGTATGAGCATTTACTCAAGAAATTTTAATATTCATGATAATCATATAATCTGCATGGATTACTGCACTTTTATATCCGGAATATACTGTGAAGTTTTTATTTTTACTATTATTTATTCAGAGTTAGTGTTTGTGACGTTTCCAGAGTTTAGCAGCCGCCGTGCTCCAGAGCGACTGAGAGAGGAGCTTCAGAGTCTCACGTCCTCACGCGGGTCACTCGCTCAGGGCCTCGGAGCTCCGCCCACAACATTCACTCAAAACCAGACGCGTCATTTTACTGGCTTTAATTAAACAATGTAAAAAATAAAGAATATGGCTGACACACATTCATAAATTAAGAAGAATAAAACTAATAGTTCAGTCATGATGAAAGAGACGGCGGCGTGTAAACGGAGGACGGGCCGCTCTGTCTGCGCAGAGCCAAGAGCCGCACATACACACACACACACTCACGTACGGATGATTACGATCGGGCCGGTGAGGAGAACCTCAAGTGTGTCACTTAGGACCTCTAAATGTTCAGAAACGTTCATGTCTTCAGTCAGTCAGAGAGCACAGAGAGCACAGAGAGCACAGAGAGCACAGAATTCCTGAAAATTCCCACAATATTCCCTGAAAAGTGAATCATCTCATCATTACTCTCAGAGTCAGTATAACGCCATCACACCCCACACCTGTAATATTCATGTGCATTAAAATAAACCGCTGATGCCCAGGCGTAAGTGTCTGTAAACTGTGTTTGAAGGCTTAGAAACGTGAGTGTGTAAAAGAACACAGCCGAGCCGTGATGCTAACGGAGGAGAAGAGAAGAGACGTGAGGCGACGATCGATCTCCATCCGTCAGGGAGCGACGTCTTAATCACACAATAACAAAACATCTTACTGTAAAATGTCACAGCCACTTAGGAACTGAGGAGATCAATACGATCGATCGGGGAACAAACAGATGATTCACCTGTCAATCAGAATGATAGATTCACTCCTCTGAGTCCTGTGCGCCGAGGAGGGCGGGGCTTAACGGCGCCTACACCGCCTCTGATTGGCAGATTACATATGAAAGGAAATATAAAAGGAATATTTTATTATTACACACAGACGAAAGATCAGCGCAGTGTAAAAGCTGCTGTTTCTGCCTGAGAAAAGTCGATAAAGAGAAATAAAAAATTCTCTGTTCATAATGAATCACAGCCCCATTTATAATTATTTATGAGAATTACTGTTCTATAAATACAAAAGTATTTATTTAAAAATATAAATACTTTTACAAAATACACATTAACACCTTTATAATAACAGCTCGAGGTACATTTATATTATTGTTATAAATACTTATAAGGGATGCGCTTGCTCATAATGCATTATACACAGTTATAATTATTCATTATTCAGTCTTATGGTCGCATGAATGTATTTATAAAGACGCAGCATCATAAATTATAGCAATAATATAAATGTAACTGTTATTATAATGAAGCCTTTATAAATGTATGTATAGAGCAGCAATACTGTATATAACATTCATACGACACTTTATATCAGTAATATATTCATAGATGGAGCTGTAATTCATTATGAATATGGGCTTCAGAGACAGAGGTGCTGTTTCTCCCCATAAAGCTGAAAAGAGTTTCACACAAAACATCTGAAATGTGAAGGAAACGTGATGGACGATAAATAAAGCTTCAACTTTGACGCTCCTGCATCACATATTTCACAGATTTTGGTTTTACTGTGTGTTAGATATCAAAAGTTTAGGGGTGGATTTAAAAAAACGCTGTAGTTTGCAGTACTTTAAAGATTCTCCACACGTTTAAGATGAAAAGATCACTAACTGCACACACAACATACGCACAACATACGCACAACATACGCACAACATACGCACAACGTACGCACAACGTACGCACAACATACGCACAACATACGCACAACGTACGCACAACGTACGCACAACGTACGCACAACATACGCACAACATACGCACAACATACGCACAACATACGCACAAGAGCACGAAGAACATCAGCAAAACCTTTGTAAATCTGAGAGGACTTTTTATTTCCAGAACTTTACTACAACTTGTACAAATTGTTTGTGTGTGTGTGTGTGTGTGTGTGTGTGTGTGTGTGTGTGTGTGTGTGTGTGATATCTCATCCACTACTCTGGAGTGTTAATTCCACTTCTCCTAAAGAAACAGTTCAGTGTAAATGAGTGTGAGTGTATAGGAGGGGGCACTTACTTTTGGAAGCAGAGGAGTTTGATATTAACATCCACACACAGATATTACTCATGATTTATTTCCAACATGAACGATCAGCAGTGAAGCTCATGCCGGGAAGTGAACCTGCAACTCTAACAATGGTTTTAATGGTGTTTAAAGATGGAGGAGTGCGACCCCGAGTGCTGCAGGAGAGCTGAGAGCTCGGCGTCTCCGACTCCGCCGGCTGAAAGGTTAAAACCAGAACAGAGAGCTTCGCTCTTCATGACTGACATTCTGCTCGATCGATCGAGCCGCTGTTAAAGATACCATCTGGTATTTAAGCCTGCGGTAATAAATCCAGTACACTGCATTCAACACACACACACACACACACACACACACNCTCATCCTTTAACACAGCAGTGTGACAGCGTGTGATGACTTCAAACACCACCCAGATGAATTACACCTAAATCACAGGACTGTACTGTACACACCATTTTCATTTATTCACAGATCAAAATAAACAAAGTTAAATCTCTCTTATTTATCCTCGAATTTACTCCACACACTTTAGGGGTTAATTACTGTTATTATTTTTTAGGCCATTTATTTTCCTTTGCCTCCTGCAGCTGAAGTAGAGAGTTGGCAGGAATTAACAATAACCAAGTTGGGACAAAAGAAAGCTTTAAAACCTTACAGCAACCAGACATGTGCTCACTCTGAACTTAGATCAGGAGATTATCAGGAGTTTATCGGGAGATTATCAGGAGATTATCAGGAGTTTATCAGGAGTCTATCAGGAGTTTATCATGAGATTATCAGGAGTTTATCAGGAGTTTATCAGGAAATTATCAGGAGTTTATCAGGAGTTTATCAGGAGATTATCGGGAGTTTATCAGGAGTTTATCGGGAGTTTATCATGAGATTATCAGGAGTTTATCAGGAGATTATCAGGAGTTTATCGGGAGTTTATCATGCTGTTACAGGAAAATAATCAACAACATGGTGTTGTGATGAAGCAGAGTTACAGTGAAGCTGATTATTTTCCTCTAACTGCACGTCCTTGAGTGTTTTATTCCCCTTACACCACAGCAACTCACCATCAATTACAATTTATTATTTATTATAGAATGACATGGTATAATTTTTATCCTTTTACAGTTACATTTAATGTTGTTGAAACCAGTTATTTCTTGATATCACTTACGTTATAGCAGCTATAAACACCCGTTCCCTCACCAGCCTCTCTTCATTCTCTCTCTTCAACAAAGCACAGCTTGTTAGCGAGAAACCGCAGAGAAGCGTAAACTCCTCTGTCCTGAAGACAACTTACAGTTACAGCTTCACCTCTGACTGATACAGAGCGCTGACACTGGAGACTCCTTCCATAAACATTACAGAACACTTCACCATATTGACAATATTTTAATCTGTTTATAATCAGTGGAGCATCGGCTGAACACGTCCCTGTGAATGAGCTGTTGCTATGGAAACGATAGCGTATCAGATCGAGTGCATTAATATAAACCTGCACTGCTGTCAGAGCCGCTGTTAGAGAGAATTAATCAACACCTCCTGACCAATCAGAGCGCAGAAGTTTTGAGAAGATCTGAGAATTCAGCCACACTGTACTAAAAGCCTCCTGTTTAAAACCTGGAGTGAATCTTTACTCCGCCCTCTCTGTGTGTCTGAAGTTTGAGGACAGAACGACATCACTGACTCCCATTTACCCCTAATCTCCTCGCTGTGGGATGCAGAGTGGCTCTCGCGCCCGCTGGTGCTTTATTTAGCGCCGGGTTCTGGCTCTGAGTGGAGGACGGAGCAGGATTTTTGGACAGCGTTCGTGTTCTATACAAGATTTTTTTTGTAGTAACTGAAAGGCACAAGCTAAAGTTACCACTGGCGCTGCTCATCATATGGTTTCTCTGTAAAACACGAGGCCTGCTGTCTCGTGTCACGGCTTTAGCAGACAGGTCGTCAGTGTAAATGAGAACTGGTTCTCAACTGACTTACCTCGTTAAATAAAGGTTATTATTAGATCAGGAAAATGAACAGAGCGAACAAGACATGGCAATAGGGCCTTTCGCACCGCTTCAGTTCCAGAGCTAAATGTACTAAAGTTCTGGGCGATTTTGCGTGAACTGTTTCCCAGTACCGTTTAAAGGGTTGCACTCGCACCGACAGCGGGCACTAGGAAGTGACGTAAGCCGGTCGACAGCGACGTCATTTGTGCGCGGCGTTCAACAACGGAAACAAAGAAGAACAACGTAAACAACCGGAGGATGGAGGACACCGTGATCGGAGCCGTGCTGCACTTCAGCGTCTGTCCGTCTATCGCTGTTCTCCACGCTCGTGAAATAAGTCGACACTACAGTATGTTTACACGCCGTTTTCGTACGCGTTTGGCCGATCAAGTCTACTTACGTCACGGACAGTACCAGCTGTGCTTAGACCCTCCGGAG
Source organism: Pangasius macronema (assembly GCA_037577455.1). Taxonomy (NCBI): domain Eukaryota; kingdom Metazoa; phylum Chordata; class Actinopteri; order Siluriformes; family Pangasiidae; genus Pangasius; species Pangasius macronema. The sequence continues at coordinate 268,166 of CM074951.1, forward strand.
TAGGAGCTCATTTGGTTCTCGATAAAGGCGGTCCGGTACTAAAATCACACCTAGTTCCGGAGGTGAGAAAACGCCAGAAAGTGGGTAGTTCCACAATTAGTTCAGGTACTATGAAGAGGTTCCTGCGGTGCAAAAGGCCCTAATGTGAGCTCTTTACAGACCTTTGTATTAGCGCCCTCTTCAGGACAGTTTGTGTGTGTGTGTGTGTGTGTGTGTGTGTAATCTCAGCTCTGACGCTGTAAATGCTGGGCGATTTTAAATCTCAGCATTTTAATGTAAATAATTAAGGCAGCTCGGCTGTGACACACTCCGTCTGCGCTGTTTATTACGCACTCTGAGAAATGGAGAATGGTGTTTTTTATTAGACGATTGACTCGGAGACAGGGTTATTAAAGCGCTTTTTCACAGAGAGATAAAAAAATGACCAGATCAGCATTCCTAGCCGGAGTCTAAAAAGGTTTTATTAACTACGAGCGAAGTTATTGTGCCATTAAATGTAGTTTCAAATTGTGAAGTGGACAATCTGACAATCTGACGTGAGGAAAAAAATAAGGTGCAGGTTCCAAATGAGTGGATTTTATTCCTGATTCACTGCTTTTTCACTCGTTCTCCTGCTCTTCTTTAAGAGACTCACAGCAGTCCTTAACTCTCCAGCACTGCTGGATTTCTACAGAACACAGCGCCCGCACCTCAGAGACACACCGCTCCGTGTGTACTTCATCTTCTCTTCTCTTCTTCTTCCTCTTCTCTTCTTCTTCCTCTTCTCTTCTTCTACGGTCTGTCTGGCCTTTTTAGATCCATGAAGGTTCTATATAGCAAAGATTCTCAGTACATCCGCTTTAGAAAATAAACATTTATTTTATTAACACATATAGCATGTGTTTATATATAAATGTGTGTGTGTGTGTGTGTGTGTGTGTGTGTGTGTGTGTGTGTGTGTGTGTGTGTGTGTGTGTGTAAAGCCTCTACTATGGAAACCCTCTACAGAGAACCTTTAAGATTTTTCCCATACCAAGAAACCACATTCTTAGAAAAAAGTCAAATCTAGAACCTTTAAGGGATCTTCAACTGTTTCTCTGTGCAGAACCATATAACAAAATGCCCCCTCCAAACTAGAACTAGAACCCTTTTAGAAGATGAAGAACCCATAGAAAGAGCGTTCCAACTAATCTAACTGCTGTTTCTAAAAGTGTGCACACTGACTCACAATGAAGATACTTAACTTCATAGCATGTACGGTAAAGCGTGTGTGTGTGTGTGCGTGTGTGTGTGTGTGTGTGTGTGTGTGTGTGTGTGTGTGTCAGTCTGTCTGTGTATGGTTGCTAGGCAACAGAGAAAGCATGTTATTTATGTGTCTGACAGCTGAAGCACTGCTACAGGGGAAATAAAATCACATAACCAAATGCAATACAAAATGACTTTTTTTTACAACCACACACACACTCACTCACACACACACACACACACACACACACACACACACACACACACACACACACACACAAACACACACACACACAC
>CM074951.1:269786-279955 GCA_037577455.1 Pangasius macronema
GTGTGTGTGTGTGTGTGTGTGTGTGTGTGTGTGTGTGTGTGTGTGTGTGTGTGTATATATATATATATATATATGTTTGTCTCATAATTTTTTTCCACTCTGAAGCCCCTTATATACAGAAACCATGGAGGTGATCCACAGCTGGCAGGTGACGCATTGTCCTTATCTAGACAGCACCTCTAAGGAAGGCTGTCCCGAGCCATCAATTCCAGATAGAGAGACAGACAGGAAGTGAGAGAGAGAGAGAGAGNGAGAGAGCGGGAGAGCGAGAACGGCAGAGAGCTCTTGTTAGTATACAGTCTTGGAAGACACTGACTGACAGACTGTCAGAATGTCACCCCATTTCCTTCATACTAGTGTGATTGATTTTCCTCTGCCTTCCTTTTTTCTCTGTGCTCCCTGTGTAGGTCATTGTTTAATCATCACCCTCACATTATTAAATGCGAAAGCAGTCAAAAATGCCTTGACATATCTATATGTCTTCCCAGTATTGTGACGCTGAGACTCTTAATGCACAAAGCACTAATGGTGCTCTTTGTTTATGTACTCCTTTCTGAGGAGTGTTAGTGTTAGTGTTTATTTTAGTGTTTTTTTTGTTTGTTTGTTTTTTAATTCCTAGCTTTTATAGTTTCAGTTCAGTAATGAGCCACAGCAAATACAGATACAAGATTTCCGAAACACAACACGAATATATCAGTAATGCAACATTTACTACAGATTGCAAAACTATTAATTTTTTTTTATTAATGTTTTGGCAGTGCAGCAAGGAACACATCAATGTAGCTGAGTGGAATTGGATAGTGATGTGCAACCCGTGGCACTGACTGGCCACAGTGCATTGATTTTACTTTGGTTGTGTTTACCTTTAAAGTACAACAAAAATCACTGCAGGAGGAATTCCTTTAAGAGGAGATGGGATTGGGATTAGGAGATGGAACTCTGCTACACTGCATAAAAAGTAATATTAACGTGATAGAAGTTATCCTAGTTTGTTTACCATCTGCCTCGCTGTTTTTTCCACCACCCTGACTAGTCCACATTCCCAGGCAGCAACTAGTGAATGTATTAGTCAGCTAGTTGTCCAGTCTAAGCAGCACAGGTTTTCAAATTGCGGGGCATTACAGAGGACCATGGATAAGGGTGAGATGGAAAATACCAAAAAAAGAAATATTTAAAAGACTGCATCAGACCTGCCAACCTTTTTGAGTAGGAAAATATTTCAAAACATGCCTTTTTTCATAATAAAAATGGCAGATGAGTCAATTGACATTTGCGTAGGTGGTTTGAACTTGCTGATATTAACTGACACTCTCTGGACAATGTTTTTGAGTTCAAAAAGTTTGAATATGTCTGCCCTAACATTTTGAGTACATTTTGTTATGTTATATTTGTGGCTTTCATGGAAGTGGAAGCCAATACATACTGCAATAAAGTCAACATTTTATATGGAGGCAGACAAAGGATTATTAGATTTATGTTTTATAGAAAAAAAAATCTCTGTGCACAGCCAGCTTTGTTGTGGAGTGAAGTGTGGCTCCGTGGCCAATGCTTTGGCTGACTGATCAGAAGGTTGTGCACTGCCCGGCTTCAGCATTCGGGTCCTTGAGCAAGACCTTTAACCTTCAACTGTTTAGTTGTATCCTGTCTGAACTGTAAGTCACTTTGGAAAAAAGCATCAGGTAAATGTAACTGCAGATATAGATACGAATAATATAAAAGCTCCATCCGATTTCATGTAGACCAACATGATAACACATTTCCTTTGATGTATATCAAGTCCTGAAGAGGTCATGAGGAGGAACAAACAGCACTCTGTCATCCGACTGACCCATGCAACTGCTGTTCACATGGAACTTTCTCCACGTTCAGCCTTTCTACTACCAAGTGCGACCTGAACTTTGATATTTTGCTTGGTTGGACGTTCAGAAATCCCTAATCCGTAACAGTCATGCAGCGCTAGCAAATTGCTCTCATTAAATCTCTCATTATACTTGGGCTGCAAACCGAATTTGTTCCATTCAGCTCTAGGTAATTGTCCTGTAATGAAATGTCCTCTTTATTGAAGCTCACTGTGTCATTCAGGGATGATGACGACATTTTACCTCAGAAATTCTCTATTACGCTCAATAGTCTCATCTATTTAAATGTTAGACGGATATAAAACTATGCACATCTACACGAATATACATGATTCATTTAGGATAGTCACTGGGTACTTCAGCTTAACTTCGGATGACTTTCTAATGGATATGGATTATTTAGAATTATACCGCAGTGCTGCTGAATGCGTGATTAGTCAGAAGGTGTTGATTAATTAGCTCTGTAACAGCAGGCAGCTCTGACAGGAGTGCAGCTGCAAATCGTAGGTTTATATTAATGTGCGTGTTTTATTGTTGTTTCTGTTGTACGAACTTACACAGAGACTTGAATGGAAGATAAACAGATTTTAAAAAGTGTGTGAGGTGAAGCTGGAACTTGAAGTGACATGACAAGTTGTGTTTTTTTGTCATATTATCTTCAAGTAAGAGAAAAAAGCAAGGCTGGTGAAGGAACGATCGTTTATAGCTGCTGTAACATAAGTGAGGACAGGAACTAAGGAACTTTGTAGACATGCCACAACATTAAATGCAACCGTAAATGGATAAAAGGTATGATGTGTTGTTCTCTAATTGCTACATTGGCAAATTGCTGTGGTATAAATCAATAAACACTTTGTGGGTTGTGCTTTTATAGGAAAAGAGCCAACTTCGCTTTGTGTCAGGCATCATTACACCACTCTGTCATTGATTATTTTCCTATAACAGCACACCCCCAAGTGTTTTATTCCTTACTTGATTATGGACTGAAAACAATTGTAGCCATCGTGGAAGATGTCCATTCTGAGCTAAAACAAAAAGTAAAGTTTTGGGGTTTAATTTAATTTTGAGCGACACTAAAGTATGGGATTTTTGTATTGAATTGGTTGAGAACCGCTTCTGTTTGAGCAGGTTTGATAGATTTACTAGATTAACTACTCGTTCAGGACCTGATGTTATGGGACTGCCTTATTTGGAGGAGAGAAATATCAAGAGGAGATGAGCACCTGACTTCACACTGTTTGTGTTTTCACCTTAGAAGAGCAGAATGTGTGCGGATTATTGATTAGCCTCCTCTTGCCCTTTTAGCTGCAGGAGTAGGCATTAATCAGTGTGCTGTTATGGATTCTCTGATTATTCCTTCATAAGCACAACCAAGATACATACATAAATGTACTGTATGAATGCACACACACACACACACACACACACACACACACACACACACACACACACACAAATTATCAAACACAGCTTGACAGTGAGCGATTGCTTTGCATCACTGTATGTTCTGCTTGTATGACAGGAGTGAATCTTGCCGCCTGGCCATGTTTCCTTCCTGAATGTCCTTGAGTCATGAATGAAAAGAATCACTGAATGATAAAACGAGCACTTCAAGAGCTGCAGTTCTGCGATGCTGTTGTGACACAGACAGCAGGAATTCAGGTGATTTGCTCCCAAGACATGTTGAGTGGTTCACAATTAAAGACAGCATAATTATTACAATCAGGCCAGCTGAGGCTGAAAGCTGACACCTGCACAATGTGAGTCACTTCACTCTTTCGGCACTCTTTCAAGAGTCATCTGAAAAGAGTCTCGTTTAACGGCTTTTATCAACAGCTCCCGCAAAATACATTGCCTATACGTCGTATGAATGCACAGTGGGAGATTTAAAAGAAAACGTTTACATTTGAAATATTGCACTTTTGCAGAGGTGCTTTTAAAGAAATCCTAAGGTTAGCAAATGTTAGGCATAATTCAGTTCTTCAAAAACCTCCATTGAAACCCGGGTTTCATTATTAGCTGTGGGGAAATAACCGCAAAATACAGAGGACTTCTGAGCAATAATAGACTCAGCATAATAGTTTTTGGCTCAGGAAGGAACGGATGTGTCTTATGCTGGCTGGCTCAGGATCAGGCTGATCGATGTTTGTAAGCTTAAGCAAAGCATTTCAGTCATTATTTGGCCAGAGTAATTGCTTGGACTGAAACTTTACCTGAAGAGATTTATGTGTGGAATAAATGCTTTTGTCAATGCCAATGAAAGTGAACACTCTGGTGCTCTAAAGACAACCACTGTTTAATAAATAAAATGTGAAAATTAAACATATGACCGTGAAAAGTATGTCTAACTTTATACCGACCTTTATTCATAGTTCTGCACATCCCATACTCATTCCACGCTTAATAATAATCCTTTATTTTATTTAAATAAAAAGCAAGAATTATAGAATATTAGAATTCATTATAAACTAGATGTGGAGTCCTGAGTTGCTCTGTCATCGCAATGATCTTAATCTGATTTAATACTATAAGTAAACAGGCAAACCATGTCTACTTCTACATTTATAACCTAGTCGGTTCATGGAAAAACAACAGTAGTGGCAAATTTAGCAGTGATTTAAATGAACAGTTAATCACTTTGTTTGTGCACATAATTATCCACATCACTGTGTCTAGTTTCATCTCTTGATGTAAATGTCAGTCATGGCATCTGATTTAATACAGTGGGCAATACACAAGTGGGCATTATGACTTGTGACTCTTTAGTATCAGTGATGAAACATGTGCATTCTGTGTTCTTTTGTTTTTCACCCCATTTTCTCACAATCCGAGGAAGGTGAAAACGATCACAGGCTTCTTCTGAGACACACGAAGCCATTGCATCTTTTTAAACTGCTGATCATGCTGAGTAACAGGGCAGAAAGAAATGAATTAACATTCTACAAATTTAAAGACTAAGTAAAATAGTTTAACATCAAATCATCTGGTTTCAGTCAATTTGTAATTAAACTGATGAAAAATATTTAATAAAAAGATATCACGATATCCACACCATCTCAGAAAAGCATATAGTGATATAATTAATCACGATGACGATATTATATTGTCATGTCCTATTGTAATTGACAGGAGAGAGAATAAAGCCAACCCTCGCACCCAGACAGCTCGGCTAATTTTGCTCTGTTGGACTGTCAGGATTCAAAAATCACAATCACATGATAAAAGAGGAAACGCTTTTCTGTTGCTCCACTCAGGACCACAAACTGAATCTATTAGGCTCATGTCAATTTCGCTGTGGCATGTAACCAACAGCTTGATCTTAGCATAGCATTCCCCGCATGAGGAAATCACACTTAGATATCAAGCTACCAATTAAAACATGTTTAGTCAGACCAACTCAGACTGTTTTACAGTTTATAAGCTGGCTCTGTATTTCCCTAACCATGAGAAAGTTATACAAACAATTCTGTATCGTTTTATACCTGTTTTCTAAACGTAGAGTTGTCAAATTAAGTTACAGGCAGAAAATCCTAATTTCAGTGGCTTGTCGGAAGCTGAAAATTTTTTACGTTTATTACAGGATTTCATTTTTTTCCCCAGTGACTTTGTATAAATGATTCACCTGCTGGAGAACAATAATTGTGGTTTAGTGTGTTTGGTGGTCTGGGGACTGAGCTTGACGTGAGTGCTGTCTTCACATGGTTAGTGCACTAAACCAGATAAGCCCTCTGAAGATGTCCTTGGCTGTTCTGCTGTCTCTGCAAGGCTTCCTGGGAAGGGGTGGCAAAGGCCAGAAGCTCTCAGAGCGGCCCAAGATGGGATTGATTGGAGTGTGTAAAAGAGACAGTGATGGACTGTTTGGTGCTTCAGCTCCCCTGTGGCATCGGAGGTTAAAGTAAAATCGAATTCTGTCATTGCCTGGCCTCAGAAATGCTGTCAATAGGCATAAGTGCCTGACTTTCCAATTGAAATCTGGGAAGAGTCTCTCTACGGTGCTCCAAGACTGGCTGGTACCGGCACTATAACACAGTCTTTCCATCATACACACACACACTCTCACACGCACACACCGACACTACATATCATATATTTTTCATCTGGACAGGGATTTGTGTGCATCAAAGAAACTGAGCATTTGATACAGAGGAAATTAAAAAGAAGATGAACATTTTTAAAGTGCTGGCAAAGAATCTTGTGTGCCTTAAGTACTTTCAGAAGCTCTTCTAGTTTCAGTGACATGGTGAGGTTGAGAGGAATATCAAAAATAACTTTCTCAGCTCTTATGACTTTAGACTTCAGACGTCTTTTGCTTTTTTTTAATTCACTTGACCATATGGCTTTTTGTTCCTCTGGAAAGAAACCCTCACACACTCATCCTTATGTACACAGATGGTATGCTAACTCTCCAAAGCTCTTATGGCTCAATCTGCCCACCTCTGTGCCCTGTTGAGAGTCGCTGGTGGAAACGGCTATTTTGAAGCTTTCTTGGCTAATAAAAGCTTAATTAGAGAACGAGGCTAAAGTGCTCACGCTTGCACAGTTCAGCCCATCTGCCTCCGTGGATACGCATGAGGACCAAACAAGGATCAGCAGCACTGAATCAGATGCCTCTCTCAACCTTGACAACTCCTGCATAGTTCTACTAAGGCATGTCCTAGTTCTGCTAATAATGGGCCTCATTTATCCATTTTTTGTGGAGTTGTGTGCAAAAGTTTATGAAAGCCAAACTGAACAGTTTCCCTCCAGATTTACACAGGTTTCTTTGTACCTACACATGTATGTTGTTTAATCTCTCATGAATTACCAAGGAGGAGTTATCATGTCGACTAAATGTAAATCACCGTGGGTGTTTTGAGGTATTTTCGGGTGTCTTTCTATTTTTTTTTAGTGAACTAAACAGTCATGGAGCTTCTGTAAATGTGTCGTGTGATAACTCTTCCAGTAATGTAGCTCAGACATCACAGTGCTTTAGATACCAAAGACACACAATAGCACTTCCTTCTTTTATAGGGTGCCGTTACTTTTGTCCTAAGTAGATGGCTCGTCTTGGCTTCATTTTTGGATTCACTTTGGATTGGTTTCTTTCAGAAATAAGAAATGATGATAATAAGAAATGACTCAAATATGTTCATTAAACTTGTGTGTACTTGAAATAAATAAGCGATTTATACTTGACAGTGTAATCCTTATATAAAAATCATAGTAGCTCATCCACAATTATATGATTTGTATCCAGTTATTTGAGGTTCAGGTTAGTCACCTTATACACAAACTCAGGAGCACAAGTCTCCATTTCTTGTGTAAAAACATTTGCGTATGATTTCTGAACAAATTAATTTGTATGTAGTTTGATCAAAGAGGCCCAGTGTCTGCAGTGTTGGTGTTAAAGAATTATTAGTTCCCCTTCAAGAACTCGAGCTGTGTCGAAACGCTATGGGAACGCCTCCAGCATGACCATGCTCTGATTCACATGTGTAATCAGTCCAATGGATGGGCGAGACATCACGGGCGGGGTAACGTAGCGACCAGGAAGCTTAAAAGCTCGCGCGGTGGATACAGCGGCAGCTTTCTGTCATTCAGCAAATGCTCTGTGTGTGTGTCAGTCGGATTTTGTATTGTCTGTCTAAGCGTTATGTCAAAAGCGAAAGAAAAGACAAAACATAAGGGCGAGAGCGTGCAGCGTTTTAGGCCTGTGCGTTGTCTGCTTGGGAGTGGAGCATGCAAAGTCGGCTCTTGAGGGAGCCGGCTGCTCGCATTGCAAGCGTTTGCCACCGCGTGCGCTTTGCTCCCGGAGGGCTCTCTTTGAGGAGGGAGCCTTCACCCGTGTTTCTTATGGTGCTGGCTCTGCTTCTGCTTGGTGGAGGGAATGGAGACGGGCGAGTCCCTTTCTCCTTCCTCACCCACCAGATCCACTGCCCGCTCTCTGGGATCGGAAGCCCGCATTGCGGTTTCTTCCCCCCGGGGAGAGGGCTCGGCGCTCCGCCTGTCTTCCTCCGAGGAGGTTGACGTGGAGGGCGCCGATGATGATTTGCCCCCTCAAATGGATTTGGTGGAGGGAATGGAGACGGGTGAGTCCCTGTCTTCTTCCTCATCCGCCAGATCCACTGGTCCTTTTATGTGGTTTTGCTTTTGCCGCAGCATGCCTAAAGCTCGCGAAAAAACGAAACATGAGGCGTAAAGAGGCAGCATTTTAGGCTGTGTTTTTCTCCCTGTCTGTGTTATATTACGGGTGGGGATACACACGGTTTGTGTGTTGTCTGTTTAGGAGCGGAACCCGCATTGTATGCGTTTGCCGCTGCGTGTGCTTCGCTCCTGGAAGGCTCTCTTTGAGGAGCCACCACCTCCACGCCGGAGCCTACCTTTCTTCTTTATCTTTCACACCGAGGTGTTGAGGTCGTGGGGGAGGCCTTTCTAGACTCAGGAGATCGGTCTGCCAACCCTGCCACCCATGGTGCTTTAGGGCGCAGCCGTTTCCGGTAAGCACTTCTTTTAGTTTCCGCCCGTGAGCATAGCGGTACTGGTAGGCTCGCTACCTCTTCGGAGGTTTCCAGTGCAGATAGTTTAGCCGTCCCCTGCCGGTCCGCCACTTCAGGGCACCGAGCTAGCCGCTCTCATTACACCAGAGCTCAGTTTCGAGAGACTGATTCCCTAAGTAGACTATTTGGCAGCGTGGAACTTCTGCCATTTGTGTCTCAATGGGTCCTGCATACTGTAGAGAGAGGCTACCGAATCCATTCTGTTCTCCAGCGCCTCATTTTTGCGGGGTTCTTCCTACTTTGGTGGGCCCCGAGCAGGCTCTGGTAATGGAACAGGAAGTGCACACTCTCCTGAGGAAGGAGGCGTTCGAGGTGGTCCCTCCTCATGACAGAGAGTCCGGGTTCTACAGCTGGTATTTCATTGTTCCGAAGAAGGGTGGAGGGCTGCGTCTCATTTTGGATCTGCGTCATTTGAACCGCTCAGTCGTGTGACTGAAGTTCAAAATGCTCACGATCAAACAGGTCATGTCTCAGATCAGCTCCGAGGACTGGTTTGTCTGGATTGATCTAAAATACGCATACTTCCACATCTCCATCCTTCCCCAACACAGGAAGTTCCCAAGGTTTGCTTTTGGGGACAAAGCTTACCAATATCGGGTTCTTCCTTTCGGCCTGGCACTCTCAGCCTGCACTTTCACAAAGTGTGTGGATGCTGCTCTGGCTCCTCTGCGACTCCAGGACATCCGCATACTGAATTATATTGATGATTGGTTGATATTTGCGCAATCGGAGCAGGCGGCGGTTCGGCTTCAAGATGTCATTCTCGCCCACATGAAAGAGCTGGGGTTGAGACTAAATGCCGAGAAAAGTGTGGTTTCTCCAGTACAGAGAACCACTTATCTGGGCGTGGTGTGGGATTCGGCCATGATGCAGGCACGTCTGTCTACTGCTCCGATTGAGTCGATCCTCACAGCAGTCGCGAGAGTAAGAGAAGGCCCGATGGGTCTGATGGCAGCTGTATCCAACGTGATACCTTTTGGCCTGCTGTACATGAGACCCCTACAGTGGTGGCTCAAGACCAAGGGGTTCTCCCAGAGGGGAAGCCTGCTCCTCATGATCCAGTTTACGCGGCAGTGCCTACGTGCCTTAGACATGCGGAGGAAACCTTGGTTCTTTTCCCAGGGCCCGGTGCTTGGAGCTCCTTGTCACCGTGTAATGCATCTCTCACCAGATGGGGAGCGGTCATGAGTGGCCGCTCAGCCCGCGGTCTGTGGAGCGGTCGCTATCTCACCTGGCACTTCAGCTGCCTGGAGATGCTGGCCGTGTTTCCAGCATTGAAATACTTTTTCCTGGACCTAGGAGATCGTCACGTGTTGGTGCGCACCGACAACGCAGCGGTGGTCTCTTACATCAACCACCAGGGAGTTCACGCCCCCTTTACAGGCTGGCGAACCAGATGCTTGTGTGGTCCCTGGGGAAACCCCTCTCGCTGAGAGCAGTTTAAACCCCTGGACATCTCAATATGGGAGCAGACACCCTGTCAAGGCCAGGCTCAGGTGGATCTGTTTGCGGCTCAGGAGACATTGCACTGTCTCCTCTGGTTCTCTCTGACTCCAGCTCCTCTCAGACTGCTATGGTACAGACTTGGCTGAGGCTGCGTCTGTACACCTTTCCCCCAGCCGTTCTGCTCCCAAGAGTTCTGGAGAGGGTGCATGGGCCGGAGTCCATCTGTTGCTAGTAGCCCTGTTCCGGCCGGGCGGAGTATGGTTCTCGGACCTGATTTCCCTTCTCGACGGCTCTCCATGGGAGATCCCTGTCTGGAGGGACCTCCTCT
>CM074951.1:280024-292333 GCA_037577455.1 Pangasius macronema
ACAGTGCTGGAGTTCCTGCAGGCCTGTCTCTCCACAGGGCTGACCCACTCCACCCTGAAGGTCTACGTGGCAGCTATTGTGGCCTACCATGCCGCTCTCGGTGGTCAGTCAGAGGGCAGGCACCCACTGGTTACACGTTTCCTCCGCGGTGCGCTGAGGCTCAGACCTCCAGTGCAATCTTGGGTCCCTCCGTGGGACCTGGCCATGGTTTTAGAGGCTCTCTGTATATCCCCCTTTGAGCCTATAGAGGAGAGTTCGGACCATATTTTGACATTGAAAACTGCCTTTCTCTTGGCTATTTCCTTTCGTAGGAGTGTGGGGGATCTTCAGACCCTTTCTGTGGCCCCCTCTTACCTAGACTTTGGGCCTTGTCTGGCCAAAGCGTTCTTGTACCCCCGAGCCGGGTATGTTCCGAAAATTCCCTCCTCTGCACCACGGCTGGTCATGCTGCAGGCCTTCTGTCCTCCTCACTTTCGGGAGCCCGACCATCGGAAGCTTTACTGCACGTGTCCAGTTCAAGCACTGGACGCGTACATCCACAGAACTGCCCTGTGGAGGAGGGCAGACCAGCTGTTTGTATGTTTTGGTCCCCCGAAGAGGGGTCTTCCTGCTACCAAGCAGACCCTAAGCTGGTGGATTATGGACTCCATTTCCATGGCTTATGAGTCCTCTGGTCTCCCCTCACCCTTGGGGGTCAAGGCTCACTCTACCCGAGGTCTAGAAGGCCTTTCTGGCAGGTGTGTCCATGCAGGACATCTGCAACATTTCGGGTTGGTCCACACCCCTCACGTTTGCCAGGTTCTACGGCCTGGATATGCAAGCCCCTCCCAGCTCTTCTGTCCTTTTGTCTTAAGCTGTGCCTCTTCCACACTGGGCAGGGATTTGTAAGTCTGGCAGTGTGGGCATACTCGTTCCCATAGAGTTTCGATGCAGCTCGAGTTACGCATGTAACTATGGTTCCCCAAGGGAACGAGATGCTGCGTCTCAGTGCCACACTTCCAGCATCCCTGCCGTGCTTGGCTCATTTCTCAGAAGCTAGCACAGCACTTGCCGCTCTGGCTTTTATGCTTCCTGGTCGCTACATCACCCCGCCCATGATTTCTCGCCCAACCTTTGGACTGATTACACACATGATTCAGAGCGTGGTCATGCTGAAGGCATTCCCATAGCGTTTTGACACAGCGTCTCGTTCCCTCAGGGAACCATGGTTACATGTGTAACCTGGAAACTTTTCTTCTTTAAAAGGCTGCCTTAGAGTCAGACCTTCATACAGGCTGAGATGAGTGATGAGATGATTCCAGACATTCCTCTTCAGGGAAGATCAGGATTACATTTCTGTCAAAGTAGATGATTGCTTCCAACAAGGTGGTGCACAGTAAGAAGAGGAGCGGGTCAAGCACGTCCATGAGGTTCACCTTCAGAGATGCCAACACTGTTAACAAGAAAATCTGAGCAGACAGCTAGAAAAAAATGTTTTTACTACAAAAATGTCAGGCAAGTTGCTGGACAGGATGATATATATATATATATATATTTTTTTCAACAGTGAAAAACAACTGAGCAAAATCTGCTGTGAATACTGCAGAATAAACAACTTCTTCATTTTTTACTGTATAAATAGACCTAAATCCCACATTCTGGTATTTTCTACTGGCTCAAAAGTCCAAGGTGCATGAATTCGTAAACTACAACCAAAGCGGAGGTACCAGAGGTACATGGTCTGGCGTCTGGCCGTCAGGCTTTTTGGAACACAAGACTCCTTAATTTTTTCTAATGATCCCTGAAAGAACCCTTGGATAAAACATTTTTCTAACAGTGCCCCAAATACCAAGAAGCTAAATGAATATTAAAAAAAAAAACTCTGAAAGGGTCTAGGTATTAATTTAGATATAATTTGTGCTGCACAATTATCCAGTTAATACACAATCTTAAAGACGGGATCTACAGCTGTAGGATCCTTAATGGTTTATATAAGTAGAGTAAGAGGAGGATATGGATGATGTGGATGAAGGAGGAGGATGTGGGTGGAGGATGTGGATGAAGGAGGAAGAGGAGGATGTGGGTGAAGGAGGAGGATGTGGGTGGAGGATGTGGGTGGAGGTGGAGGATGTGTTAATCCTCTCCAGGTGAAGTCTGCCCATTGGGGATAGAATAAAAAATCCTGGGACTGGAGGTTCAGGTGGGAGCTGATCTGCAGGACAGAAGCCATCACAGAAAGTGCTTTTCTACAACTTTGTTTACTTCAGGAGAGAAACAGGAGAGGTTTGGAGAGCCTGAGTGGAGGTCACAGCAGTGACAGAAGGTTCTAGGTTGTGATGGTGGAAAGACAGTAAAGTAAATGAAAAAGTAATGTGATGTGTGAAGATGAGTGTCAGGGAGCGTGTTCGTGATGCAGTCTCGTGTTGAGAGGTCCAGCTGATTGCCTCCTCTGTGGATTGCTCAGATGCAGAGATACTTTTAGCTTGAATGAGGTCAGGAACGTGAGGAAGCCATGAGATTGCAGTTTGGCTGGAGGGATGCTGAGAACAGATGTCATCTTCTGGGATGGAGGAGAGGACCACATCTTTTTCCTCAACAAACAAACAAACATTACCATGTGCATTGTAACCCTTTAACATCTCCATTACATAAGGAATAAAACACAACAGGGGATGCTGTTATAGGAAAATAATCAATGTTGTGGTGGTGTGATGAGGTGGAGTTACTGTTCCCACCTTGATGTCCCAAAGTGTTTTATTTCTCTTATACCACAGCAGGTTATGAACAATGAGATTTTTGGGTGGAAGAGGTGTTTTCAGGTTGTCAGTCCAGCTGAGGTTCTCTTTAGTGCAATATCTCAGATGTTAGTGTCCAGTTGTTTATTCATCATTTTTACATGTAGTTATGTTTAACTATATTTAACGACAGTATAACAAGTTAGTTCCAGTTCTCACTTATGTTACAGCAGCTATAAACAGTCTTTCTGTCCAGGCTGGGTCCTGATCAGGGTGTGTTCCTGCATATTGACTCCAGATCCACTGCTTATTGACTGATTTCAACACAATTACATACAGGCACATGTCTGGAGTTCCAGCAGGAGAACCACAGATCTGTGCCACAATGGCAGTATTTTTTGTAGTTGTCATGTTTCATGTGCTTGAGAGCTACATGCTGTACATCCTGATTACAGTGCTGATGTGAAAATCATCACAGCTTTTGGACTTGATTGCATGTGGAGATACTCGACAGCTCAGGTGTGTTCATGACTCATACAGCAGCTAGCTGATTGGTTATTCCCGAGTTTTGGACTCACAGTGTTTGCAGTGTGTACTGCGAGTTTTTTTGCTTTTGGTCCCTGTGATCTGTTTGTTTTGTAATTGTAATTTTGCCGTTTTCCTTTTGTTGTGTGTCAGTGTGGTTTGCTTTTGTTATCCTGGAACCGGTTATAACCTCTTGAGCGACTCAGTGACCTTGACCTTGAACATATAGTATATACAGAAGTATGGATGGACTACAATTCACTATTTTTATTTCAAACGCAGTGCTCCGTGCTGAACTGCGCTAACACTGGTGTTTTTCATTTGGCAGAATTCTCCACACAGTTCAGTTTAACCACATGATTTAATCATCTAAGCTAAGATGAGACACACATACACCTTTACACCTTACAGTTTGAGGATCAGAAGAAGATCTGGTTGTGCTCGGCGGGAATATTTTTAACTCGTCACTGAGTTCCTCCCACTCGAAATGAAATCAATCGGCCTGTACAGGAAGAGCATGATGCCTCTCGGGGTTAATTTGATGTGTTTGTGTGTGTTTGTGTTTGCTAGCGGGAGGCTGGAGGTCTGCGCTTTCCCATCAGCCCCTGCACAGCGTGACGCCTCCACACACACAGCACCCGGGCTGCTTTTATGGAATAAGTCTTGCAGGTCTGCTTGGGTCAAAATAACCGGCTTAAATTCTGGCTAAGTGTGAAATGATTTTCAGCATCACATTCAGCTTCAATTTCAGTTCCTCTGAAAGACATGAACTCTCACTTAGTTTTACACTCCAAATTCTAACTGTATTAAATGATCAGGCGGCAAATGTTTAGCCTGTAGCTACATGGATAATGTCACTAAGTAATGAAAATCTGTCTCACCCCAAATGTTTTCTATTATTCAAGGCTTCAGATGACTTGTAAGTTGAAAGCATAACTTGATTCGTGTCCACATCCCTTTCATCCTGCTACCATCCAGTCTAACCTTCAGGGGTGAGGCTCAGGGGATGGAGTGATACCAAATACTGCTATAAAAAAAATATATATTCTGGTTTTCCAAGATGGCCTCCCTTGATAAACACCGCTCCACTGTTCAGCTAGGTGAGATTCTTTAAAAGACATGAACAACTGTCAGTCACTCTAGATTCATATGATAATCAGCTCAAATGAAATGACTCATCTGCTGTTCTTACTGGAGGAAAGAACATGTATTTTTGAGGTATAAGTCATAGCAGCGCACTCCGATGTTATCTATGTACTATGCAAAATGTGTAAACAATATAAGGCCTGCGTGTGTCAAGTACAGACAAGCCTAGAGCTAATATACACAACTACCAAAGCTAGCATAAAGCTATAGTATACAAAGTTTAAACAGATATACAATTCAAAAAAGTTCGCCATTAGGATAAAGCTGGAATATAATATATCGGATAAACTGGTTAACTGGGACTGACGTGATTAGCTCAAACATGTCATTCCTGATCTGATCTGGTTCTCTTCTGGGACTTCTTAAACAAGTAGTATAGAGATACAGAAAAAAAGCACCAGGAAGCTGAGAATATATCAGGATTTATTCAGGGAGAAGTTTGTTTACTATATGAACATTATTTTTGCTTTATGATGTCTACTGTAAAATTATGCTATAATTACATTAAGTATCGACCACTAAACAACCCTCCATGGGTTCCTCCAGTGTTGCTTCACAACTTTTAAATTTCATCTTCTGAAGTTCACATTAGTGCTGCGTTTATGCAGAAGCTCCTGATAAACACGAAGAACACACGGACCCCATCCTGAACTCAGCACTGACATCATTACTGCTAGGAAATGAGGGCATTAGCTTACTTTCAGCTTCTCTTGGTGAGGTTAAATCAACAGACACACACACACACACACACACACACACACACACACACACACACACACTCATACACACATACATATACACACACACATGCACACACACACACACACACACACACACTGTAAAGGTTGTGTTATCGGGGGTTTAATAGCGAGAGGAAGAGCATCGATGAAGTTCAGGAAGCAGTGGATCAATAACAGGCTAAATGGAGACAAACACAGGAGATGCATGAATAAACATAATGTGTGTGTGTGTGTGTGTGTGTGTGTGTGTGTGTGTATCTGCACCATTACAGCTGAGTTTTATTGATTGTGAGCCTTCATTAACACACACATTTCAACACACTACACTATACTCACTACTGAACCTCTAAAGCACTAATTACTGTAGGACACTAACACATGAGTGTATGACCCTTTTATAATAACTAATAAACACTGTGTGTGTGTGTGTGTGTGTGTGTGTGCTGTAAAATACAGAGAAGTTGATTATTTTCAATAACAACACGTCCCCTAGTATTTTAATCCACTTATACCACAGCAATTTACCAGCAATATAAATATTTTTATTCATTAAAAAATGAAAAAGACACCTCATACTTTTTATATGTTTCACTTGCAGAAGTGCTTTGGAGTCCATGCTGGAGTCCATCACCAGGTCAGGGACTAATGTGTGTTTCTGCTAAGACAGAGGGAGTGGCTTAGCTAGCCGAGCGTATCGGTAATAAGGCACAGGTGAGAATATTCACGCGTTACCTGCCGGTTCCCCGCCTCCTCTCCATCCACAACCGACGCTCGAGAACACCCACTCTTCCACAATCCACAACCATCATGTAAAACACCAGCTCCTGATTGGCCGAGCCCATTTCACAAACACATTAATAAACATCTCATTACTGAGAAACGAATCGATGCGTGTTCTGTTTTCTGCTTGATGCTTTGTTGATGATTGATTGGATCCAATAAGAAGCTTTCAGTGTCACATTTAAACTGATATGTTGAGTGTGTGGTAAATTCACATTAACCTGATGGGTGGAGAAGAGGAGGAGGAGGAGGGGCAGAGTGGGGGAGGTTATTCATCCGTAGAGGATGGACAGATCCTCACTCGTTCCTCCACCTGAACAATCTGTTCTCCATCTCTCAGCAGCTGCAGGAGCAGAGACGTGTGAAACTCCTCCGTCACACACTTCAGGTCAAACACAAGAGGGTTTAGAGCTTTCCTAAGATCTGTATCATGAAACACACACACACACACACACACACACACACACACACACACACAACTTGAAAAATACATATTTTAGAGATTTAACACAGAATAATAGGATAACATTTTAGTGAAGAGAACAAATGAGAGAAAAAGAAACATCTGTGAAAATGATTAAACATGTTTTGATGACTCATCCTGTACTAGTTCTGTGTTCATCCAATTAAATACTCACTAGAGTGTGCATGCTCCGCCCCCAGGGGTGTGTCTTGCTCTACAGTAGCTTCTCATTAGCAGTAAAGTCCTTGCATCTCCTGCACACTGTTCCTCACTGAGAATAAATGTTCGGAGTTTAGGAAGAGGGCGGAGTTTGTGTGAGTTTTTGGGGGAGTGTTTTAGCGACTTATCAGAACGTCTCAATTAGCAAGACTCAGTAAAATCACTTTATCAACAAGTCAGACACATCAGATGTCTCCTGGTGACGACTCTGTGGCTCTCCAATTTGCTGTGAATTATGTACGCCGTAACTCACAGCAACTGGAGATAATTAAGAGCAGCAGAGAGAAAGTGGAGGAAACTCGATACGGATCTCGTCTCATACCGCACTCTCCTGCCCAGATTCTCTTCTGATGTGACTTCTGCTAAGACCAGCTTTTACAAGAAAAACTGGAAACTTCTGTGCTAGATGCTCGCAAGCTCCACCACATCATTTCTTAACCCAGCAGCTCCCCTTCACCATCCGTCCTGACTGCTGATCACTTCACCAACTTTTTGATGGGAAGATTGAAAAAATATGCCAGACCTTCATTTCTACCCCAACTCCTACAGTACACACTCAGGATTCTCCTTCTATTTCTCTGAAATAATTTTCTTCCCTATCAACTGAAGATGTCCTGCAAGGTTTCTTATCCTGCAATCCTACTTTTTCTGTCATCTATCTTTCATATTTTTTATATTTTTATATTCTTCTTTTTCAGGAAATTCTTACGTTATATTGTGTATGGTTTTGTGTTTGACCAATAAAATTTGAATTTGAATCCATTCCACACAGACTCTCCACTGGTGTCCCACAAGGCTCAGTGCTTGGTCCTCTTCTGTTCTCCCTCTACACTCGAACTGCTGTTCATCCCAGGAGACGCATCTCCACATCAGGATCTTGTGATCTATACATTGCCATTCTGACACGCTCATGTCGATTTCTCTCTTCTTACAGCACCAGAAGGATTCGTCCATTTCTCTCCACACAGGCCCCTCAGGTGCTTATTCAGTCACTTGTCATTTCGAGACTGGACTACTGCGCCTCGATTCCAGCAGCTCTGCCTCTGAGCTCCAGTCTACCTCTGCAACTGATCCAGAATGCAGCTGCATGACTGGTTCACAACCTTCCGAAGTTCTCCCACACCACCCCATTGCTGCGCTCCCTCCACCTACAGAAAACTCAAAGCTCTTATCACACCTCGCGTGGGACCACGCTCCCTCCGGTCCTCTAGCGCGGCTCGACTGCTCCCTCCATCTCTCAGGGTTCGAGGAAGACCTGCATCCAGACTCTTCTCTGTTCTGGAGCCTCGGTGGTGGAATGAACTTCCCCTAGGCATCCGAACGGCTGAGTCACTGGCCGTCTTCAAACCACGTCTAAAGACCTACCTCTTCATACGGCGTTAAATTAGCACTTGATTATTTCAGTAACAGAAATCATTGTGTTGTCTGTGTGCTTTTCTTACTATATCACTACAGTACTCAGTCTGTGACCTAGTGAACCAGCATGAGGATGAATTTAATGATAGAGACTTCAAAGCACTTCTGGGTAAGTGGGTCTGCCATAAACGTAAATGTAAAACACACACAGCGTCTAGAATTAAAGTTGTCCTGGGTAAAGTCCTGTTCTAATGAGGGTTGGGTGGGAGTGTGGCATATCCTGAATGCTATTGGCTATTGTATAAATCACTCAAGCACTTCAACACACCGCTACGCTAACCTCCTTTAGAAAGCAAATTCATTAACATACAGAATCAAATCGCACTTCTCAAGATATTCCATGGGGATTTCACTGATCTGTGTACTTCAGTGTTGTCCTTTTGAGTGTGTGTGTGTGTGCGTGTTGAGATGAACGTGAATTAGAAGCCGCACTGAATAAAGTGTGTGTGAGTGTGTGAGTGGAGGAGGAGGTGAGCGAGGAACAAATGCCCGCAGGAACGAGAGATTGATTTCACTCGTCTGCTTTCTGCCCAGGTCTCTTTTACCATTTACTCACATTGCAGAGGCCATGACGTGAATAAATAAACACCCTGTGTGTGTGTGTGTGTGTGTGTGTGTGTGTGTGTGTGTGTGTGTGTGTGTGCATTTACAGAGCTTGTTTACAAAGAGCTTTATTGTTTTTCTGATTGCTTATCAAGTCAAGTTGTTGCCATGGTTATCTACATTCTATTCATCTGTGTTTTTGTAATTTACATCTCTCTTTCCATCGATTCGTCCATACATCTCTCCATCATCCATCTACTCACACTTTAATTATTCCTCCTCCTGTGTGTAAATATTAACTACACCTCCACCAATGCAGCTTTAGACTCTCTCTATAGGGCTTTATACAGGTAGATATATGAACACACACACACACACACACACACACACACACACACACACACACACACACACAGATTTACTGTATTCAATAAAACACAGCAGAACAGGAATTGTGAACAAACAGCACAAAAGATAAATACTCACGCTCTCCTGGAGAACTTCCAGAAATATATTCTGTGTGATAAACTGCTCTTATTTCCTGTATCGAGTAACAGCCCGAGTGAAGATTCGCCACAAATAAAGCGCAGATTTTATTTTAATTCTCTGAAACAGCAGCTTCAGGACAGAGGAGTTTACGCTTCTTTGTGGTCTCTTGGTCTCTAAGGGTTTTTTTGTGTGTTATTAACTTTGAGAGAGAATGAAGAGAAGCTGGTGAGGGAATGTTCATAGCTGCTATAACATAAGTGACAACAGGAAGTTTCGTTTCATGAACATTAAATGTGACTATAAACAGATAAAGAGTATGACGTCGTTCTTTAATAAATAGGAAATTGTAATTGTTGGTAAATTGTTAGAGGAATAAGATGCTTGGGGGCGTGCTGTTAGAGGAAACTAATCAGCAACTTCTTCATCGCACCATCCTCTCATTGTACTGTAACACACACACACACACACACACGCACATGCACACACACACTCACACGCACGCGCACACACACACACGCACCCACACACACGCACACACACGCACACACGCACACACACACGCACACACACACACACACACACGCACACTCATACACACTCTCATACACACACACACACACGCACACACACACACACACACACACGCACACAGTGTTTATTACTTACTTAACACTTAAATGCTTGTTTAAGTGCTAATGAAATTCATCTGCATATACTGTTTATTCTGTACATGACAAAAAATATGGCTGAATAAATTTGCATAAATTAAATCATCACGTTGCTAAATCCAGAACTTCCTGAACTCTGAACTTCAGGTGTTTTTTTCAGCTACTATTTTGAATTTTGTTCACCACTGCAATTTTGACTGCAGTATTCTGCCTGTCACAAACATTTCCTGTGTATTTTTCTGCAACATTTCACATATTACCCAATAATTTATCCACTAAAGTCGATTTGAATAAAATGTTGTGACACATATATGAATATGAATAAACACGCAGCTGGAGCAGTTTCTCCTGCTTAAAAAAGGCCAGTTTTTGTTGCTGCGCTGTGTGACAGGTGTGTATGGAAAAGAAGAAGGCCACTTTATTCAGCGAGCGAACAGATGAAGTGTGTGCTGATGCTTCTGTATACACACTGTCTTTCATCTCACTCTGTGTGTGTGTGTGTGTGTGTGTGTGTGTGTGTGTGTGTGTGTGCGTGTGTGTGTGTGTGTGTGTGTGTTAGTTATTTATTCGGCTCTCAGACAGATGCTCGAAGCATTGCATTTGTGATACAAGTGTCCTGAAACCCTTGAATACACACACACACACACACACACACACACACACACACACACACACACACACACACACGGCATCAGTGTGCAGAGCATAAACAAGGCCTGTATGAGGAAGACTTTATATTTTTCTGTTATGAATTGCTAATGAAAATGCTAATTAACGAAGTGTCTCGGGTCCTGAGCGAGCTGCTGTAACTGTTATATAATTGTCTATAACTTTAGAGATTAAAAATTAGGACAGTAGAATTCACCAACCTCAACAAGCCAGAATGCACTATAATGCTGTCACTGATCTGCTGCCTGCTGTGGCCACGCCCATTTCACAAGGAGACAGAAAAAAAAGATATTATATTAGTCTTAGACCTTAGGCCACACCCCTTTCCTTTCTGTTGTGTTAGCGTCTCCACCCCTGTTGTTTGTTAGGTCTTGATTAACTTATCAAAGTCTAATCACCTGATTAGTTACTTGCAGGCTGAGTCTTGTTTTCTGAGTTCTGTGTCTCATTATACTTCCTGTTTTGACTCTCACTTGTTTCTCTTTTTTAATATTAAATACCTGTTTCACACTGTGACTGGAGCTTTAAGGCTGTATTCAGAGTTATGCAGTGAAAGTTCCTGGTATTCAGAGTCGGGTTAAGTGCATTTTTCTGAGCTCCACGTTCAGATTGTTAAAATCACCTGTGCGTAGTTCACACCTCTGAGATTTCAGCAGTGTCTAAACAGCACTTGATTCAGCACATCCTGTTCTTTCACACTTTGTCTATCGTGCTTATGTTTATGTGTTTAATATTGTCCCTGAATGAAGCTCCACAGTGTGTGTGAGTGTATTTACAGATTAAACATAAATTACAGCCTGCTTATTGTAGTTCCATCAAACTGTCAGACGGCGGCGCTGGACTTAACGCTGCTCCTCACTCGAGCCGAAATCACGCAACAAACACGCGCTGAAGCTCAAGACCAGAATCCAGCGTAACTGAGACACGCCCCTGTTTCAGACAGACTCCGCCCCTGCGTGCGTAACTCTCACGTAACTTCTGAGTAGCGCTGAAGTCAGGAGTCACGTCTGAGCTCTGAGTGCTGATGTGTGGAATCTCAGGATTAAATCCTCCCTGAACGCTGAACTCTTCTTAACAGAAGTTGAGGAAGAAAGTGATTTTCACTGCGAGTTTTTTCCCCGTGACTTTTTGTCTGTGTTTATAATCAGCGTGTCATACAGTAAGAAACTTTCACCGAGTCACAAAGCCGACCGAGGAGACAGAACACAGTTTCAGATGGATTCCATGAAACAAAACACTGAAAAGCAGCGTGTCCTTGTGGATTTTATAAGACCATGTTACTGAGCTGTACATATTATTAAAAACATGAAGTACCCCATATAAAACCTCGTATAAACCTTGTCAGATTAATTAGTTCTGCACTGTTTACTCTCTTAACCACCGGCCTTTACATCCTCATACAGCAGCTTTAGTCCCGACCTGAGGTCACGTCGTACTCCAGTTTGAGAAGCTAATTAAGCTCCTAAACGGCGTGTGTGCTGCTGGTGAACATGGCCGAGGATCAGGAGTGATGAATTCGCTGTGTCTGTGATTGCGGTTGTGTGAGGACAAATGCAGCCTAAATGCGAATGGCTAACTGTAAATATTTGTAGCTCAGCGTGCTGTGTTCTTGTCAGTCACATGACTGTTGAGTGTAAAACCTTCAGTCATTCTAGCAGGTGATGAGTCCTGTAGTCTGTCTCTGGTGGGCGTGTCCTGTCCTGCGCTTTAGTTTGTTCTGGTCAGCAAATGTAGTAGCTATATACATATACATATATATTCAATTCAATTCAGTTCAGCTTTATTTGTATAGCGCTTTTAACAGTGGACATTGTCACAAAGCAGCTTTACAGAAATAACTGGATTCACAACAAATATATAGTAAATATGTGAATTTATCCCTAATGAGTGAGTCAGAGGTGACGGTGGTGAGGAAAAACTCCCTGAGATGATATGAG
>CM074951.1:298880-309516 GCA_037577455.1 Pangasius macronema
GCTGCTTGTGGTTGCATTGTAGCTGTTTGTGGTTTATCTGTAGCTGTTTGTGGTTGAGCTGTAGCTGCTTGTGGTTGCGTTGTAGCTGTTTGTGGTTTATCTGTAGCTGCTTGTGGTTGCGTTGTAGCTGCTTGTGGTTGAGCTGTAGCTGTTTGTGGTTGAGCTGTAGCTGTTTGTGGTTGAGTTGTAGCTGCTTGTGGTTGAGCTGTAGCTGCTTGTGGTTGCATTGTAGCTGTTTGTGGTTTATCTGTAGCTGCTTGTGGTTGCGTTGTAGCTGTTTGTGGTTGAGCTGTAGCTGCTTGTGGTTGCGTTGTAGCTGCTTGTGGTTGAGCTGTAGCTGCTTGTGGTTGCGTTGTAGCTGCTTGTGGTTGAGCTGTAGCTGTAGCTGTGCTTCGTGCTGCTCAGATGCGAGTGTTTAGTGGTGTTTGACCTGAATGCTTGCTCTGTTTGATTTATGACGTTGTGGGAGGTTTTTGGAGCGCGATGCTCGCTGCTGCTTTAACAAAATGCAAATGATGTGTAATGTTATGCAGGTTAGAAGTCTCTCTTTTCAGCCTCCATTTTCCATCCTGATCTTTTGCTTTTTCCCTGACGCATCGCTCCGGGCTGTGTGTGTGTGCGTGTGTGTGTGTGTGCATGTGTGTGTGTGTGACTCACGCTGAGTTAATATACAAGGTGGTAAAGGTTGGCTTAGCTGAGAGGGGGAAAAATGTTTTTATTATTATCATTATTATTACCACATCGATGTGTAGGCATCCATTAGGCAGAGAAATATGCCTCGATGCCATTTGCATGGCCCATAAACTCCTGGAGGTCGTACGCTGCATAATAATCCACCATAATGGTTTTTTTCTCCCCTGAAAAACAAGCCGGATGCCGCGCGACAAATTGAACTCTACTAAGTGTAAATTTGTTTCTGCCCTGATTCGCAAAGTGAGGCTTTCATTAATTTTCACCGGCGCCGGAAAAAGAGACACTAAAAGCACTGTGTAAATACTTCGTGACTTTCGCAGTAATGGCCTCTGCCATCCCTCCCTCTTTCCCTCCCCCTGTCCCTCCCCCTTTCCCTCCCTCTTTCCCTCCCTCATTTCCTCCCCCTTTCCCTCCCTCATTCCCTCCCTCTTTCGCTCCCTCATTCCCTCCCTCTTTCGCTCCCTCATTCCCTCCCTCTTTCCCTCCCCCGTCCCTTACCTCTTTCCCTCCCTCTTTCCCTCCCTCTTTCCCTCAACCGGTCCCTACTTCTGTGTATAAAATTATACAGGACACTGAACAGGGTGCACTCACAGTGAGATGATACCCGTGAATATGAGACACAGTCACTGTTTAAGTTAAAATCTCACTAAACCTTTTAAAAGACATTCTTATTCTTATTCTTATTCTTATTCTTATTCTTATTAAAACCAGTTGGTGAATTCAGAGCTCATTGGCTAACACATGAGAATAAAGAAGAAATGAACATGACTCAGCGATACTGTTTCCACTTACATAATGTTTTGCTAAAAATTTTTAAATGAATGAATCCAACGTGGAATCAGATATTTATTTACTTAAATGAAATGTTGAATGTTCATCACTGCTCAGTTGTAGCTTGTAGGCTAAGTAAGATAACTACCTAGCATGCTAAAGTGGAGGTGTGGTGGCTAAATGG
Organism: Pangasius macronema; assembly: GCA_037577455.1. Classification (NCBI taxonomy): domain Eukaryota; kingdom Metazoa; phylum Chordata; class Actinopteri; order Siluriformes; family Pangasiidae; genus Pangasius; species Pangasius macronema. The sequence goes on from CM074951.1 coordinate 300,529, forward strand.
CTAAATGATTTCATAGAAGGCTTGATGTGGCTTTAAGTAATTATGGTTTAAATACTGGATAAGGTCTGTTAATTTCGAATCAGTATTTCACTGTGTGTGTGTGTGTGTGTGTGTGTGTGTGTGCTAGTTAGCTAATGTTGATAACAGCAGTAATAAAATCCTGCACCGAGTCCGGCTCTGTGTTCCAGATAATAAATCTGTTCTGCCTAATTGAGAAATCTTTAAACTGCTCTTTTAGTTCTAAACCGTCCCGAACAGCGGCAATAACCGTTTACGCAAAGCGCTGCACTGAATTAACTCATTTAATCACAGATAAAACAAACTAAAGCACAGAAATTACGTTACAAACCAGATGAAATGCAGCCTTTTCGGCTTTTTCGACACGTGTTCCACGCGTTAGCAGGTTCGATCCGGCCCGTCATCTCTGACTCCACGTCGCTCCGGTTTTAGCGTGGCTGTAATTTTTGCGTGTCTGCTTGCGTGCTGTGAAGAGTGCTGAGGTTTTAAATGCCTCTCCACACTGAAAGCTCTCAGCCATTAGCAGAAACAGTAAAAACACATCAAAGCTCGTCGGGGATGTGAGTGAGCACGAGGTCATCCCAGGTCAGCCCAGCACAGCGCTAGCGAAGTTATGACTAATGTGGACTCCAACGTGACCTTAGTTTGCTTTAAAAGAGCCAGCTTTAAAGGGGCATGCTAATTTTACACTGTAGAGCTAAATATTAGGGACATGGAACAAAACACAGCTACAACAGCTCTCAGTGTGGCCATCATGATCACTTTAAAATATCCTCACCACGCTGGCGTGCTGCTGGAGAGCATGCGGCATGGCTGCTCGGGGATGAATGAAGCACAGAAATCATATGAACCAAAAAAGAAAGAAGACCAGAATAAATGAGAAAAAAAAGAATGAGGAGAAAGAGAAAGAGAAAGAGACTGATACACATTAAACAGGACCACACTGTTTGATATTATTGCGATATTGTCATAAAGAAAGAAATATCTAATAAAATGAAATGTTAGCTGAGTAATTTATTTCAGCACAGGCTATAACAGGTCTACAGTGTACTATGGCCTTTATATTCCCTCTGTCTCTTTAAGTGTAGGAAAAATAAAATGCAGAAAACATACAGGAGACTTGTACAGGGTAAACATGCACAGCCGGAGAACGCAAAGGAAAGCTAAATAAATAAAGAGACGGAAGAGTTCAGAGTAAAGTTCAGCGTAAAGCAGCTTTCACACTCTTAAAATTCCACACAGTGCTTTCAAACTCATCTACAACACACCGGGTCAACTAAAGTTCAAATGGACGTATGTGCAGCATTATCCCACGGTGATGCTGAGTTCTGTGCTCTGATTGGTCAGGAGGTGTTGATTAATTCTCTCTAACAGCGGCTCTGACAGTAGCGCAGGTTTATATTAATGCGCTCGCTCTGATACGTTAATGTTTCTATAGTAACAGCTCATTCACAGGGACGTGTACAGCCGACACTTCACATAAAAAATCATTGATGTGATGAAGTTTTCTTAAAATAAGGAGACATTTATTTAACATTTACGGAAGGAGTCTCCAGTGTGAGCGCTCTGTAACAGTTAGAGCAGGGGCCTTCGGTTTTATCTGCACAGGGCCGCTGTGGCTGAAGGATTTCACTGCAGAGAAATAAAACTCACAGACGATAGCTGATTGGAGACTAAGATGGACTGATTAAAGTGGAGTCGGGTGTGAGTCCTGCCTGACTGGGATGAAGAGCTGCAGCCGCTCGGGTCCTCTGAGGGTAAACCTGAAGACCCCTGCGTCAGAGGTGAAGCTGCAACTTTATGTTTTCTGACATCTTCAGGACAGAGGAGTTTACGCTTCGGTAACATTTGTAAGATTATTTTTTTCTCTTATTGACTTGAAGAGAGAGAATAAAGAGAGGCTGAGGGAGGCTGAGGGAGCGACTGTTTATAGCTGCTATAACGTAAGTGACAACAGGAAACTGTAATTAGAAAAGGATAGAAAGAATGATGCATCAGAATGTACATCTTTCATCTAGAAACATAAACGCTGTGTTCAATGATCTAAACTGTTGTAAATGATCTAATTAAATCTCAGTGTTATGACTTGAATTAGCAGTTGCAGTGGCAGTAGTTCAGTCCAGGCAGCAGGTGGAATATCGCTGGGCTCTGAAGTCCAAATAGAGACGGCTTCATGTTTTCTCTCTCACCTGCAGAAGTGTGGAGAGCTTCATATAGGAGATGGAGGTGAAAAAACACTGCAGCGAGCAGAATCTCAGAACTCTGAGGGTATAAAAAAGCAGTGTAATGAATTTTGATACGCTGGATCTGTTTTGGTAAATATTCGTGAGGAACTGATAAAAATGTAGACGCTGTATCTCTGAGTCGATCGCTCATGTCTCTGAACATCAAAACAGAGCGTTGATTTCTTTCTGGAGGATTTTCATTAAATATCTGTGATAAGTGAACAATAACACCATCGTATCTGTAAACACTGCGGACTATGCAAAACCGCCAGACTCTCTCGTCTGTCCCTGCGTCACAGGACACTGTGTTTATTCTGATTAAATGTCGGTGATACGCAGAATAAATACAGCGACGTTCTGCACCGGCGTCTCTGTTCCTAATAAACACGTTAACATGATCCGAAGCTCTGGATAAAACTGATAATCAAACACACACACAGCGTGAAGGACGTCTCAACACTGAACACAGCCGAATTCAGCAACTTCAGTCCAAATGTTCCATCACACACTTGATCACACTTTTAATTCACTAATTTGAGTGAAATTAATAAAATAAAGCCGGTGTTAGTGATCAGTGTTCCATCGAACTGTGAGACGGCGGCGCTGGACTTAACGCTGCTCCTCACTCGAGCAAAATCACGCAACAAACACGCGCTGAAGCTCAAGACCAGAATCCAGCGTAACTGAGACACGCCCCTGTTTCAGACAGACTCCGCCCCCGCGTGCGTAACTCTCACGTAACTTCTGAGTAGCGCTGAAGTCAGGAGTCACGTCTGAGCTCTGAGTGCTGATGTGTGGAATTTCAGTATTTAAATATTTTAGATAGTGAATAAAATGTAGAGTGTAGTGTCTCTCAACTATTAAAAAGAATAAAAGTTTTGTAAAGATGATTCTGCTTGAGCGCTCAGACCGGATGTTCTGATGTTCAGGAGCGTGTGAAGAACGTCTACCATCTCAGCAGTGCACTTTAAACAGAGCTGATACACAAACCCAGAATCTTCTGTTTCTTCTTCACTGTGTTTTTTTTCATGGCTCCTGGTGTTCAGAAACGCTGCGATGTTTTTCTGTCCACTTTTCCCCAATATTCAGAGCTACAGATCATTTTAATGTGAATGTGAGGCAACACTGTGCTGATGTTCCCGCAGAAGAAAAAGCTTCACTTCTTCTCGCAGACTCCTTTTTATGGGCTTCAGTGTCTGAGGAACGTCGCGCTAGAGCTTTGCGATTAATCGTGTTTTTATTGTGTGTGTGAGAGCTGTGCTGATCATTACAGCAGGACGTATTGATGTGATCAGCCAAAAAGCGCTGCTAGGGTTCGGCATCAGGCTGAAAAAGACGAGTGCGGTTTGGCCGAGTTTCAGCAAAACAGATTTACTGAAACCTCTCGTTTAGCACTTCAGTGATCGTCTTAGTCATATAAGTTTAGTGTGAAAAATCTCGAGCAGTGGTGTTTTAATAAATTGTGTTTATAAGAGCAGTTTTAATGGGAATGCAGTGAATGTGTACAGACGAGTCGCACTCAGATCTGTTTCTCTGCCATGTTTTTTCCTCCAGCTGAATATCAGATGAGATTCACTAGGTGTAGTGCCCCATGCAGGGTGAACCAGCCGGCTGGGTCTTACCCCGTTACCCTGCCTGAATGATAATGGTTCCTTTTAAAGCTTCTAGCTCTACCGCATGACTATAAATTAGACAATCCATTGTGTTTTGTTTCGTAGTGTTGCTTCTGACTAACGCTGCAGACTCTGATCAGATCCAGGCTGCTGAGCGCTGTGTGTGTGTGTGTGTGTGTGTGTGTGTGTGTGTGTGTCACGTGTTGTCCTGCGCTTCCTTGTTTCGTGTGCAGGTTATTGTGGATTGTTGAGCTGTACTGAACTGCTGAGGTCTCTCGAACCCTCCACTTTTCCGAGCTAATGTCTCTGGCTCTGTAGCTTTGGCCTCTGATCTGATGAGTTCTTTCAGCTAAATAATTTATATACATGTGTGTGACTGGATAAACCTCACCAGAAGCCGTGATGGTTCATGTTTAGAAAATCGAAACATGACCTTTTTGTTTTTTTTCATGTTCTCTGGCTCAGCATCCAGACCACGATCCAGCAGCTGATGAACCTTGGACTGGGTCGTGTGCATGAGCAGAGAGCCGACGGGATTCAGCAGAACCGTTAATCAGCTCGCATGAAAAATATTCCTGAGTGAAGAAGTGTAGATGATGATGATGATGATGATGATGATGATACACGTTGAGAACTAATGTGTGATATATTCTCAGTACTGTACAAAAACCAGAGAATCCTTCTGTTTTCAATCGATACGCCATTCGGTATTTTGAGTAATAACTTTATTTCCAGTCGAACAGCCGTGCAGTCTTTCCCACTGAGGGCAGGGGTAGCTCAGGGGTAGCTCAGTGGTGAGGACGTTGGGCTACTGATCAGAAGGTCATGAGTTCGATCCCCAGCACTGCCAGGCCGCCACTGCTGGGCCCTGGAGCGAGGCCTCTAACCCTCAACTGCTCAGTTGTATAAATAAGATCAAATGTAAGTCGCTCTGGATAAGAATCTGCCAAATGCCGTAAATGTAAATGTATTCCTGCAGCTCAAAGTCTTACAAAAGTTCACTGTTATAAATAAAGTTTTTACAGATTTCATACAGTTTTACTGTTGAAGATATTTGAGTGATTTATGAACAGTAATGATGGGAGAATGTATTTAACAGAAAATCACACAAAGGTCTTTTTTTAAGCACCGAATAATTAGCAGGAAGTACAGAAGGACGACTGGAGTGAAAGCAAAAGGGCTTGAGTGCTGCAGATCTGAGAGATTTACAGATTTAAAGACCCACATAACGTTTCAGATCATCGCTGATCTACTTTAACCTCCGCCGCCTCTGTGTGCAGCGAGAGACGCTCGGAGATGAGCTTTCACACACACACTTATGAGGATATAAATATTTGTAATGCAGCTATATCTACATTTTTAACCCAACAAATTGTTTTGTATCATCGGGAGAAAAAATTCTATCAGGATCAGTAAAGTTTCTAATCTTTTAATCTCGTCTTGTCATATTGCCTGATGCATTTTATTCACTTATCACCAATATTAATCAAATTTAATAAAATAAATCAGTCTTGCCACGCCGCTTTGACTGACACGCAGATCAACAGTCAATGTTTTACACTCAAAAGTGACATTTTGTAAAACTGCAAAAATATGATTATAGTTAAACTTTTCTCATTATGAGATTGTGGAAGATTATGAAACATTTTTCTACAGTTTTAGTGAAGAGATTTTTTCCTCAGTGTGTTTTTATATTATTCATTACAGTGTTTTTCCTTCTTCAGTGTCCAGAGCGCTCATGCACAATTCAAATCGTCTTCCTGTTTTATCGTCTGGAGATACGGCACGCCGTGTTGCTGTTTCCTCACGAGTGTTTAGACGTGTGTGTGTGTGTGTGTGTGTGTGTGATAAGTGGACAACACCACAGTGTGCACTCTCTCTGGACTCTGAAGAGTATTTAAAAAAACACACTTGAAGAGAAAATAAAGCCTGAACAAGTGCAGCAGTGTCTCTGCAGCTCACAATCACTCGTCTGTGTCCTCAGAGCCTGTGGCCGTGTTCTGCCTCACGGACGTGATGGAGATGTGGAGAAAATGCTGTGCATGAATTCAGAGAGTGTGAGTGTGTGTGTGTGTGTGTGTGTGTGTGTGTGTGTGTGTGAGTGTGTGCATGCATCAGCCATTCCATCACCGCCAATCAGACACTGGTGAGATTTTGGGTCGCAGTTAGCCGTTAGCGTCCCCATGGACTCCTCCAGAAAAAAAAAATCGAGCGCTACTCGAGTCGTTAGCGGATTCTGGGATTCAGTCCAACTCCTTTGCCGTTCTGGAGCTGCTCGGCTCCGGAGGCGCTATTTATAAACCCGCTGTATTACTCACATTCCTCACGGCCACGAACACTGACAGGCTTCAGCACACTGACAGATTTCACTGCGCTGCGCTGCTAATAACGTGCACAGCTACTCGCTAAAGAGCAGCGCGACGCTTGATTGATGGATGACACGTCACACTGCATCCGACATCCTCCTGGAAAAACACACGGATTAGCGTGAGCAAGATTTCAAGGTCAGACCTGATTGACACGCTACAGTTGTAGTGACAAACGCCGCTTGTTACGATGAATTACTCATAATTACCCACAATACACTGCAACCGTATGTCTGGGTTAACACCGTGCAAGCAGGAAAACAACACTCGGTTAAACAGCTGCTAGTTAGCCAATTAGCAAACACGGTTTACGCTGTAGCTAACTAGCACAAACAGTTGTTCTCTTTAAAGCACTAGGGTTTAGGACACGCCCTCCTGGCACACGGTGACATTTTATTGGTCAAAAAAGTTTTATATAAATACCTCCCCTTATGCTAATTATCTAGCAGCCTATTAGCTACAGTATCTGCTAAACCTGTCCCATTCAGAGACACGCCCATCTGGCTCACTCTCTCTCTCTCTCTCTCTCTCTCTCTCACACACACACACACACACACACACACACACCTGTCTCACTCTCTCACACACACGCCCACCTGTCTCACACCCATCTGTCTCACTCTCACACACATGCTCACCTGTCTCACTCTCACACATACACACACACTTGTCTCACACTCACACATACCCACCTGACTCATGCACACCTGTCTCACTTAGACACGCCCATTTTAAAGCCCCACCCACTCTTATCAGATCAGCTCAAATCCTAATTAATAGAGAAACTTGAGATTCCAAACAATTTTACCCTTTATGTTTCCTCTCTCTCTCTCTCTCTCTCTCTCTCTCTCTCTCCCTCTCTCTCTCTCTCTCTCTCTCTCTCTCTCTCTCGGTCCTGCGCTCCGTCTCAGGGGTCACATCGCCCCTCTTTTCCCTCATAACGCAAACAAGCCAAAAGATTTACGACAGAACTTAATTGGGCCTCTTTTGTTTAGACGTTGCGTAATTGACACCGCTGGGATCTGTGCGATCATAAATACTCTCATTACTGTCACTTTGGCCAGGATTTATTAGAGCAAGCACGCAGAAGTGGAAGATGAAAAGAAAAGTGTGTGTGTGTGTGTGTGTGTGTGTGTGTGTGTGTGTGTGCCTCGTGTGTGTGCCCCGTGTGTGTGTCTTTTGTGTGTGTGTGTGTGTGTGTGTGTGGGTTGTATAGATTCAAAAGTTTTTTTTTCCTCTTTCTCAGACTCAGCAGGAAAACCTACTCTCTCTCTCTCTCTCTCTCTCTCTCTCTCTCTCTCTTTCTCAGAGGTCATATCCTGATCATTAATGACATCATCATGACATCATCCCCAGGCGCTAATCTTTAGGTATAAAATTTAGGTTCTTTATGTGACATGGGCAGCATCTGGTTGTAAATGTTCTTCCTGAAGCAGGGATGAGTTCATCGTTCATCACCTCTGTAGGATCAGAGAACTCTGTGTTGAAGGTTCTGTCCCACGCTAGAGTTCTTTTCTGGTTAGTGTTCTTAGAAGAACATCAAAATGCACCATCCCAAACCACATGTCCTTTTTTAAATCTCAAGGACCCTCGAATGAATTCTATCGAAGCTCAGCGTTGGAGCTACAGCCCATAGCCTTATTTCTGCTCTGTTTTCCCGTTACAGCTTCGGCAGATCGATGCGAGGTTCTCGGTGTGGTCTGTAATTCAGCGTGCTCCAAATTCAAGCGCTGATTTTCATCCAGTTCGCATCCAAACCCAGATAAAAAAAAACAAAAAGCAGATAAGCTGATATGAAACACAGCTGAATCAAGGTTATTCAAGTCTTTATTATTTTCCCTCCCCTCCTTACTGGAGTCTTCTGTCAAAATGTGTTTGCTTGACCCTCTATATCGCCGGTGGATCGTTGAATAATTCATGCCATCTGTGTTATTTGTGCATTTGCTTATTTATGAAGTGAGTGTATGGAGTGCTGCTTGATGGCTCTGAGGCGCAGCGGGCAAATGAAGACATGCTGAACTCAGAGAGATGGAGAAAGGGACATAGAGAGAGAGAGAGAGAGGGAGAGAGAGGGAGAGAGATAGATAGAGAGAGAGAGAGAGAGAGAGAGAGAGAGAGAGAGAGAAATAATAATGTAATAAAATTGGATTTTCTACAAGTTGTCATTCAGCTTCGAGTCCTACAAACAGGTCGTGTCTGATTTGTACTACACCGAACTGATTAGATCCCTACAGTTTTTTACAATTTTTATACGAGAGAACAGCGAAAATTACACCTACAGACCCAGAGCTGTGATTTCAGCAACATCTGAAATCATCTTCTCAATTCTACATGAATTAGGTATGATGCTGAAAAGAACCATCAACTCCAAACCAATCAGCTGGAACGGTTCCTCGGACAGTTCCTATAGCGCATGTGGTCTGGCGTTTCTTCAGCTCCCTGCTCACAGCCTCTAGTTCCTACATGTAGCTCAATAGCAGCAGTTGGCACACACCCAGAAGTGATGCGAGAAGAAGAAGAAACCTTCATCTCGTCACATATACATTACAGCACAGTGAAATTCTTTCCTTCGCATATTGCAGCTTGTTAGGAAGCACAGCGTCAGGGCGCAGGGTCAGGGCGCAGGGTCAGAGCGCAGGGTCGGAGCACAGGGTCGGAGCACAGGGTCGGGGCGCAGCGTCGGGGCGCAGGGTCAGGGCGCAGGGTCAGGGCGCAGGGTCAGAACGCAGGGTCGGGGCGCAGGGTCGGGGCGCGGCGTCGGGGCGC
>CM074951.1:316899-331150 GCA_037577455.1 Pangasius macronema
ACACTATACTACACTATACTACACACAGTACACACGATACACACTATGCTACACGCTATACACACTATACTACACACTATACTACACACAGTACACGCTATACACACTATACTAAACACAATACTACACACTATATTACACACAATACACTCTATACACACTATACCCACTACATTACACTCTACACACACTATACACACTATACTACACACAGCACATCAAAGAACTGTTTTAACTGCATTAGTAAAGGAAATGTATAGTAAAGAGAATGAAAGGAACAGGAAGTGGAAATATGAGGAAGAGGATTATTGCTGCACTCGTACTGAAACAACAGTAATAAAATAAATCTATGTGATTTCTCTTCTTCTTGAAAAAAATGAGTTATGAGGAATGATCTCATAACTTTAACGTCAGCAGACGAAAATAAAGTCTGCAATGAGTCCAAAAGCATGTCCTGAATTTTCCAGGTAAAATGTTTGCTTTGTGTTGTTGCCTCATGTGCGTCGGCTGAGACACAGCGCTACCAGGCTAATGTAGCTAACAAGTAATGGAAGCTAAGAGCCACCGGTTTAGCCTTGTCCAGACTGCACTGCAGTTTATTTTGCGAATTATTTCGCCATTAAAGAGACGGAGACGTGTAAGCCGTGGTTCTCTGACATTCCTGAGATTTGAACTTACGACCTTCTGAACCTTGAGTCATAAACAGCGCTAAACTGTAGCACGCTAGCGGAAAGCTTCATCACGAAGCATTCAGCTGAGACAAGAACCAGATTTTAAACTCACACTACTTCATCTGAGACAAACATTTCCAGATCACAAAACCAACATTACTCGACATTTCCGTTTCCTTTCATTAAAGCCCTCTCCTCCAGCGCACTCTTTCACAGCGAGGAAGAAAAACTCCGACGTTATAAGATCTCATTCCTCTGTGAATATCCGGTGAGAACGTGCAAAAATAAAACACGGTGAGATTCAATCTCCGGCATTATGTGCGCTTTATTCGGGGAATAAAAAAGGAAAAATACATGGCCTTTTTTGGGAAGTGTTCTTTCAGAGGAGTGTTTATTTGCCAGTGTTTTCTTTGGTGCATAAAGCGGGCGTCGCCTCTCGGGGGTAAATGTTTGTGCTCGTATGAGCAGCAGAATCGACCGCACTGATGACTGATAACGTAAACGTCAGCGGCGTGAAAGAAGCTTTTCAGCAGACGTTTTGTGGCGTGTGAAAGCAGCAACGTGTTGCACTGTGTGTGTTTCCAACATGGCAGCGGCTGAATGAAAGATTAAGTAGAAGGTCTGGAGGAAATGATTTATCTCTATTGACACGTCTGAAAAAGAGGCTGAGCACACAGCGCTGCGTGATTTCACTCGGCTTAGCGCCATTCCTGCCGCGCCTTCCCTCCGACACCTGTAACACGGGACGCCGCGGAAAACGCACTGTTCACTTCACAGAGAAAAAACATGAGTCCGTAGTTCCACTCAGAGCTGTGGCTAATGATTACTATTTATTTATTTATTTATTTATTTATTTATTTATTTATTTATTAACCCAGTCTCACAGGCAGAGAGTTGACGTGGAACATCTTCTACACACTGAATGCTGACCTTCTCACACAAGCACATGCTATACAGCAAACTTTCACTCAAATGCTCTGTATGCATTAACACACAATCTACACTAACACAATTTAACCACGCCCACCTCTACTGCTACGCTATTTGAATAAGATTTATATGTAATAATTACCTTTTAAGAAAAATATATCAAACTTTTAGTAAGGCTGTGCGTAAAAGTTTGTATAAAACAAACCAAAATAAATTTACAAAAGTATCAGAAACGCTGATTTTGTTCGTACTCGTATGCGTCCGCTGATCACCTGTAAAGTACAAAGCGATTTCCCCGACACAACTCATTTCATTTAGCGACGCCCACAAAACTCCATAAAAGGTAAAGCACACAGACAGCTGGGAGCATGAAATGAGCGATCAGGGTAAAGACTGAAAAACGTCTGGCTTTCACTAAAGGTTGTATGAGTCGCTCTGGGGGGCGTCTGCTAAACGCTGGAGTATGTTCCGGATATTAAAGTGCTGTGATCCACGCAGATTATACCATCTGAAGCCGATCAGGTCGAGGTTTACACTGGTTAGTTTTCTTATGAGTAAATTTATACACACTCTGGAGCACGAGCAGGTTACGAACGTTTTTTCCAAAATTACAGGATTATCATGAATAAGAAAACTTCAGCATATAAAGTTAGCTATTAGAATGAGACACAAAGCTAAAGTGTGTGTGTTTGTTAAGTAGCTTTATGAACACCGCTGTAAGTAAACTAGCGTAGCTCCATCAGTGATGTGTACAGCCCAGCAAATGAAACCTAAACTGATCACATGTCAGAATTTTAAATATTTGTAAAGATATTTTATCGCTTTTCGTCCCTCGGTATGTGGTGATTGTGAAGCGCAGACTCAATCCCTCATCTTACTCCCTTAATAAGGCTTCCAGTCATTACGCTAACACGCTTAGAATGGAGCGCATTTAATAAGTTCAAAGACGCTAAAAACCGACTCGACGGGGCACCATCTGCACTGAGGGGTTTTTATTTTTCACTTAATTTATTTATTTTAGAAGGACTTGGCAACCTTCAGCACTTTCATCTACCAGTTGGAGAAGAATCAAAGAATCTGGAGGCTGACAGAAGCCACAGCTCGGCGCTGGAATGAGGAGCGGAATGAAAAGAATCGCACACACACGAGGCAGATGAAGTTCCTCAGGGCTTTAACGGGCAGTACAGTCAGAGAGAGCGAGCTCGCCCAGGGATTCCTGCCTCCAAGGCACAACCGTGACCTTTTACCCCATCACTCTCTGATCAATACAGGCCTTTCAGCCCTCAGCATGCAGGCTGTACTTCCTGTTCCACCACGCCGGGGTAACAAGGGAGAGAGCCGGAGAGAAGTGCCCTGGGCAACGCATCTGGTCTCGGGGAGGCTGAACAGATCCTCCACTGAATCAAAAGCCACATTGAAATGCCGGAGAATGAGTTTATAATGACAGACAGTGATGAGATTACACCAGGAAGCGCTCTTCATAATGATGATGATGATGATGATGATACAGATGGGTCATAAAAAGTCTGAGTCCACTACCGAGAACTTTTTATTTCATCATTTATCAAAAATAGTACAAAAAACTAGAATGTTTCTCAAAAGAGACTCCATCATTCTTCACTAATGGAGGAAAAAAATGGAAGAATCTATCTCAGAGAAAGAGAGAGAGAGAGAGAGAGAGAGAGAGAGAGAGAGATGGAGAGAGATGGAGAGAGAGAGAGAGAGAGAGAGAGATGGAGAGAGAGAGAGATGGAGAGAGAGAGAGAGAGATAGAGAGAGAGAGAGAGAGAGATGGAGAGATAGAGAGAGAGAGAGAGAGAGAGAGATCCATTAGTTCTTGATCCATTAGTTCCATGTTCATGAGTGTATGTTCATGAGTGTACGCTCATGAGTGTATGAATCAGTTGTAAAAACGCATCACAGTAGCTGAACCGTGTGTGAATGCACCAGGATTTAAACCATTAAAGCGTTACACTAAAGCCATTAATCTGTCTATGAAATACGCTAATCTTTATCTGTTATGTTGCTTAGCAACCAAAGCTCACTGTTTAAAGACGATTACACTTCTTTAATTTATTAATGAACGAAACGTTGCATATTTAGCGGTTTATCGTTAGAGTTAATGTTGAGGAAGGAGAGACCAGTTAGTTCCTGTTCTCATTTACGCTTATTTCAGTGTGTAAAATACCAGGATGCGCTGGATCAAGTGCTATTCTGTGAGCTGCTGAATAATGAGTGTGGAAGCCGTGTTGTTGCATTAAACGGTGATTAATGTGAGTTACAGCGAGTGTTCACGCAGTGATATACTCATCATATCTGAGGCTCCTCAGCTTTATTTTATCTCTCACTGTCTCTCACTCATAAATCATCTTATTAGTGTTTTATTTTTCATTTTTAAATGATTTCTTACATAAACAGTAGCTATTGACAGCAAAGAAAGAGTCTGAATCTGTGAATTTAAATACTTGAATAGAAAAGAAGATTTGGGATTCAGATNATGCTTAGCGCTGTTGTGTCCCAGCGCAACACCCGATTTATCTTTCTAATCTTTAATTTAACAAGAAATGAAAACTGCTCTGTACCCAACATTACCTTTTTTATTTATTTAGAGTTAAACAGAGAAAATCGGATCATTTAACGGTGCATCATTGCTGGAAATGACTGTTTTAATCGTAATAATGTGTGGATAAACGGCAGACAGCAGGATGATGACGGTGTGTGACATTCGTCTCCAAATCCCCAAAAGATAAAAGCGAGTTTATTAACAGGAGGCGCTTTAAGCGTGAAGCTTCACAATGATCTCTCAGGCGCGTCTAACGCTCCAATTTTAAACACTCGCATTAAAAATCCATCTTTTTGACAAAAAAAAAAAAACAAAGCAAAGCGCCACAAATGAATGATTAAGAGAAGAGATTAAATTGACTTAATTGCGCTGGGGTTGTTTCGAGTCCGATTCGGCGTAAAATGATCTGTTTATGTGGGAATTGTTGACACCACATTAGGCATCAAGTCATCGCTAAACACCTGATGTTCAGCAGGAAGAGAGGAAAGTTCAGTGCGAGGAAAAACTACTGCGTTCATAAAATAAAGAAAGAAAAATAAACTGCGTGAGTCGAGAAAGTCTCACTGGCTTTGATCTCAGGAGAGTTTTTATATAAAAAAACATTTTACTCTTATTGTGCAACATGTGAATAAAAGCGTGAAATTCCTCTGAACCCACAGCAACTTACCAACAATGATATTATTTAAATTTTTATTCTTGTCGCTATTATATATTATATTTTACAGCAGCTATAAACACTCGTTCCCTCACCAGTCTCTTTATTCTCTCTCTGCTAGTTAATGAGATAAAACACGCAGCTTGTTCCGCACGTTACTGAGAAACCGCAAAGCAGCGTAAACTCGTCTGTCCTGAAGACGTCAGAAAACAGAGCGCTGACACTGGAGACTCCTTCCATCAGTGTTAAATAAATGTCTCCTTACAGAAAACTTCACCACATCAACTATTTTTTAATCCGTTTATGAGGAGCGTCGCTGTACTCGCCCCTGTGAACGCGCTGTTGCTATGGAAACGACGGCGTATGAGAGCGAGCGCGTTAAAGTAAACCTGCGCTGCTGTCAGAGCCGCTGTTACAGAGAATTACAGATTGTTAACAAGAAACAACACGAAACAAATCGAACAGAAAGATGTGGATATGATGTGAACTGTGACTCGGGTTCTGTTCTGCCAGAGCCACACTGTGGGATTATATTTTTAGCCGAATCGCTCCGTTAAAGCAGAAAGTTAAACACATTAAAGTGAAAATGTGGCCTTTTTGTTTTTCAGCTCCGAAGATCCAGAACTCATTAAACCTCGAGATTTTGGCTCAATTATATTTTGTTTTCAGCTTTAAACCAGCAGCTCTACATTCTGCTTTATTCTTTAAATGGCTTGTCATGTTTCCTTTTTTTTTTTTGCACATATTCTCTTTAAAGCAAATAAAGCAAGGTCTTAAATCAATATGTTTTCTCCGTGCCCTGGCTCGGCCGTGTCAGCACTCTCCATAATTCATAGTTGACTATATTCCTCATTTGATTACAGCCACATTAGACGGGTCAGACAGGCAACGCTGACCTCGCTCGTTGCCCCGGAAACCGGGCAGGAAGCTGGGCATCAGGGCTTACTGGACTGTACCAAGTGTAACGAGGAGGGGGTGTGTTTGAGTCGAAGCCCAGGGTCAATCAGTCTTGCCGTGGCATTTGCAGTATGTCTCTAAATGAAAGCTAATTGGCCGAGCCGAGCTCGCTAGCCCGCTCCATTATGAGGAGAGAGAGAGCGCAGCGCTAATGGAACGGACCGCTGCAGCCGCAATAACGCTAATTAGCAATAAAGAAAACGGCGGCGTGTAACGACGCAGCAGCAGCAGACGGGGAACAATAAGCAGCTGAAGCACTCTGAGGAGCTGTGTGTGTGTGTGTGTGTGTGTGTGTGTGTGTGTGTGTGTGTGTGTTAGTGTGTGTGTGTGTCAGAGACACTTAGCAACTAAACGGCCTTCATTTAGATGAAGAGCTTCAAATACACACACACACACACACACACACACACAAACACACACACTTACACACACACACTAACAAACACACTAACACACACAAACACACACTAACAAACACACTACCACACAAACACACACACACACAAACAAACACACTAACACACACACAAACACACTATGACACTAACACACACTAACTCCCACACACACACACACACACACTTGGACAGAGAGACAGACAGACAGAGACAGACGGACAGGCGGATGGACAGACAGAGAGACAGACAGAGAGACAGACGGATGGACAGACAGAGAGACAGACGGATGGACAGACAGAGAGACAGACAGATGGACAGACGGATAGACAGACAGATGGACAGACAGAGAGACAGACAGATGGACAGGCGGATGGACAGACGGAGAGACAGACAGATGGACAGACATAGAGACAGACAGATGGACAGATGGACAGACAGATGGACAGATGGAGAGACAGACAGATGGACAGATGGAGAGACAGACAGATGGACAGATGGAGAGACAGACAGATGGACAGACAGATGGACAGACGGAGAGACAGATGGACAGACAGATGGACAGACGGAGAGACAGATGGACAGACAGATGGACAGACGGAGAGACAGATGGACAGACAGATGGACAGACGGACAGGTAAACATGTGCTGTGGGTGATGATCTCAATTTAAAGGTCACTCTGATTGATTTTTAATAAATGTCCTCGGTGTAGGTCAGCGTTTGACCTTTAACCCTGAGTGAACACACACTGCTCACTGAATGATTTATTGTAGCATTAGCCTTTTAGCGTTCACACACACACACACACACACACACACACACACACGCTCATATAAACACACACACACACACACACACACACACAAACACACACACTCCCCCACAGAGCCTGTCAGGAGATGAATATACAGAACTCAGCTCTGTAAATCAGCACTGATTACAATAATCGAATTTTCAGTTCTTTTTCATTTTAAATATTTTATTTATTCCTTTAAAACTTCAGGTAAAATGTGAAATATCCGTTTCTCTGATTATTTTTGTCTGTACTGATGTGAACCTGCTGTCGGGCTGATACGGATACAGCGATCGTCTCTGCGGCACGGCGCCGCTCCGTTTGCCGGTCGTGGAGTTTTCGCTTCTTCTCTCCGTTTAAACTCGAGCGTGAGAAGATGGTCACGTGACTCGTTTCTCAGCTTTAATGCGCTCTGACCTCGGGGGCCGTTAATGGAGCCTGGGCTCGTGGTGGGAGACTGAGGTCTTTTAGAGACGGTCTGCAAGCGGCAGCGTCGCTCGGGGCGAGAACATTTCCCACCAGGCTCCTGAAGAGCTCTGTGAAGAGAAGGAGATCCTGCACAAAAACAAATTAGCGCCACCTTCATCTTCCTGCCATGTGTGTGTGTGTGTGTGTGTGTGTGTGTGTGTGTGTCTGTGTGTGTGTCTGTGTGTGTGTGTGTGTGTGTGTGTGTGTCTCCCTTGAGCTCTGTCAGAACAGAATCCTCACTGAGATTTTCTCAAAATCATTAGCAAACCTCAGTTGCAGTAAATTATTAGCACGTCCCATTAGCTAGCAGAATATTCTCTCACTGAAAAAAAGCTGTGATATGCTAATTCACACGTTCACCCAGTGCTAGTTTATAATCTTATAATGCTAAGCCATGCTAACCGAGTCCGCAGTGTTCGCAGTGTTCGTCGAGTTCGCAGGGTTTGCCGTGTTCACAGTGAGATTTTTACACTTTAATCTAACAGAACAATGGTTTTGTTAGCATCATTAGGATTAGCATTAGCCACACACACTCGCTAGCGGTAGTGTCATATGTCTGATGTGTTGAAGAGGAAGTGAGAGTGATGGGGAAAGGAAGTACTGCTCCAGAGGCCAGAGAGACTCTTTGATGTGACCTTTGACCCTTCCCTATTCAAATCCTCCAATGTGTGTGTGTGTGAGTGTATGAGTGTGTGTGTGAGTGTGTGTGTGTGTGTGTGTGTGTGTGTGTGTACACTAGAGGAAAGCTGTGTGTGATTCAGTCAGCAGAAAACGAGCATCACTGAATGTAAAGAAGTGAAAACGCAGACGCGTGTCGTTGTTGTTGTTTAAAGCAGCAGTGTGTAAATTCTTATTTAATCCAGAGCTGAAAAGCCTGAAGTGTTTTTAACACATGAAATGAAACTGACTTTCTGTTCTGATTTTTTAAAGAATTAACTCTCTGCCTTTTCTCCCTCTTTAAAGGAACAGTTCACTCCAGAAGGAGAGACACACGAGGTTCAACATCAGGAGATCAGGAGATCAGGAGATCAGGCATGAATCTGTTAATACGAAATTAAAATAATAATGTTGGAAGACATGAGAAAGACGAGTTGTGAAATGAAGATGTCGTGACGGCTCACAGCCTGTTGTGAGGTTTATGGATGGAGAGAGAAAGAGAACGAGCGAGTCTGTGATCCAAATGGATGCAGAATCTCATATTTCATAGCTGCCTTCCCTAATTTCAGATTTATGATAGTTTAATTGAATTGTGTGTGTGTGTGTGTGTGTGTGTGTGTGTGTGTGTGTGTGTGTGTGTGTGAGTGTGTGTGTGTATAGGAGGGATGGATGGGGTTGGGATGAGATAAGTCAAGCGGAAACGCAGGATGTGATGAGAAATGTGTTTTGTTACACATGAGGTCATGTGAGCGCAGAAATTAGACTAATTGTCCAGGAGAAGAGAATGTGTCCCGCTGACCCAGAGTATTGCATCATCCCGCTGACGTACTCCACGCTGCGACTCCACGCCGCGACTCCACGCCTCCGCGACTCCACGCCGCTGCACCAGTCCTCCATCTACGTCACAGAAACGTCCTAACAGCTCTTTATTCTCGCCTCAGTAGAATGTACGGAGGAAATACTGCATGTGAATCTCTTCACTTCTGCCGTAAGACGGTGTTTTCGTGTGTGTTTAATACACTACGTTAACTTTTTCTGCATTTCTGTGAACTTGCTACATGTTCAAGCTTAAATCTCTCCAACTCTAACGTTCTGAGAAATCTAAAACTTCTGCAGGAAATGTTCTAGACGTTTCTCTGAATAAGAGCGAATGACTGTGATGTTTTAAACACAGTCCGAACCGTGCTGAACGTGACACGACAGAGACCTGAAACAGAAGCACCCTGGTTTTATTTTACACTCTGTGCTGCGTCATGTTGATTAATCGTAGACGTTTTGCTGAAAAAGTGAATAAATGAATAATCGACTCTTTTACTGTTGGATAAATGTAAATAAAAGTCTTGAATGTGCTAAAAGCTCATTCTCACACCACAGCCTGATCAGATCTTTTCCACATTCCAGGAACTCAAGAGGAAAAACTCACCTTTGTTTAAAATGCTGGTTTTTCAGAGGGATTAAAGCAGCGCTGCTCTCTTTGTACTGTACAATAATTTAATGAGCAGTAATGTAATTACTCCGCTGCTTAGTCAGAGAGATTAAACGTATTTTACTCCGTTCTGAGTTGAGTATCAATCTATTGTGACATTTAATATTCATCTCTTACCTGCTGTGTCAAAACAACATGAAATTTAATTGAATCAGAGCTGAGGCACAGAGTCTAGAAACAGACGAATTAACACACACAGGAGGCTTTTTTCCCTAATTAACGAGTAAATAGGGTTGGGCCGACTCGGGGTGAGTGCTGAGGTTTGTGTCTGTAGCGAAGCTTTAAGGATAAACGTTTATTTGTTTTTTTAATGTTTGTAAATTGCTCTTAATCCTGTCCTCCTTCCTGCTCTGTCCTTCTCTCTCTCTCCGAGTCTGCTTCTGTTCATACACATATTTATAAATAGGAGAGACAGTACATGAGCAGCGTGCACACACACACACACACACACACACACACACACACACACACACACACACACACCAGATGTTTATTACCGCACAAAAATCCCAGTGTCTTTATTAGGTTTCTTGAAATCCAGTAATGGCCTGAATCAGATTTATGATGTCCTGGTGTGCTGTTTTGAATAATCTGATAGTGATTTAAATCAGATAAGGATTGGATTATTAGTGTGCGTACAAACACACTCTGAGAGCTCTTTCACTACCGCACAGCGTGTATTCATACGGCACACGTTCAGTACAACTTCAGTACAATGTGTGAACAACTCATTTAAATCAGACAATGATTCAGTGTGATTCAGTATGATTCAGTATGATTCAGTGTGATTCAGTGTGATTCAGTATGATTCAGTGTGATTCAGTATGATTCAGTGTGATTCAGTGTGATTCAGTATGATTCAGTGTGATTCAGTGTGATTCAGTATGATTCAGTGTGATTCAGTGTGATTCAGTATGATTCAGTGTGATTCAGTGATTCAGTATGATTCAGTATGATTCAGTGTGATTCAGTGATTCAGTGATTTTCATCCTCAAGCAACTAAGAGGAAAAGTATTTATCTGTATGTGTGTGTGTGTGTGTGTGCACGTGTCTGTCTATGTGTGTGTGTGTGTGTGTGTGTGTGTGTGTGTGTGTGTGTTTTGCCTCCTGTGTGCTCTCTCTGTTTGCTGGTTGATTGATCCACGCTCAGGGTTTCAGGGTTCAGACTTCCCTACGTGTGTCTCTACTGTTCTCTTAACTTAACCCTGTTCTCCTGAGAGAGAGAGAGAGAGAGAGAGAGAGAGAGAGAGAGAGAGAATACTGAAAACACAAAAACAATAGAAAGACTGAGTCAAAGAAAGAAAGTGATGGAGTGAGAGAGATGACCAGATAAACGAGAGAGAGAATAAAGAGAAAAATTGAGAAACTGAGAAAGTGGAAAACCAAAAATCAATTAGGGAGAGATAAAGTGATATACTGATAAAAAAGAAAGAGAGAAAGGATAAAGAATGACAGAGTCACTGATGGACAGATAAAGTAAGAGACAGCAGTAAAGAGGAAAAAAGATGGAAATGATGACAGAGACAGAGAGTGAGACATAGAGAGAGAGAACTAGAGAGATGAGAGAGATAGAGAGAGAGGGATAGAGAGAGACAGAGAGATAGACAGAGAGAGAGGGAGGGAGGAAGATAAAGAGAGAGATAGATGGAAGGAGAGAGAGGGAGGGAGAGAGTGGGAGAGCAAGAGATAGACAGAGAGAGAGAGGGAAGGAGAGGGAGACAGAGGTGGAAAATGCTAATCAAAGCCTCGTAAGCAGACAGCGCGCTTCACCCGTCTCACCTCTCTCATCTCATCCTCCTTTCAGCGGAGAGGCAGATGAACAGATGAGCAGATGAGTAACCGTAACTGTGGCGATGAAGGTCTGTTTAGCCTGAAATAGGACTATCGCAGAGCCGCAGCTCTGGACCAATCAGAGCGCAGTGTTAAACGTGAGTAATATTTCAGCAGTGTGGTAAGCGCGAGTACGCAGCTCATTTCCTGCTTCTCTCTACAAAATGCGAACAGAAACTGAGGAAGCCACTCGGCACAGTTCTTATGGGAAAAGGTCATTTTTTCCCTCAGTATCCAAATTAAAGTGGCTGCATTATAAAGACGTAGGAGGCAAAAGCGCAGCGATCGATTCGCCGCTAAAGTTGACAAATGGAGGCCAGTTTTGCTTTTATTCACGGAGAAACAGAGAGGACATTCGTCACGCTGCGGAGAAAAGTGTGTGAAAAAGGGGGCATGGCTGTCTGGGCAGCACTTTCGGCTAATTAACTCACACACACACACACACACACACACACACACACACACACACACACTTTCCCTGACATACCGTTATCGTATGCCATTGCTAATCTGGATGGAGAAGAAGTTATCTTTGAAATTAATTACACCAATAACAGGGCCGGCCTGCAGCACCAATAAACAGGATAATTAGGAAAAGCAATCAAGCTCTTATTAGATTCCGGGGACAATCGGACAAGTCTGCTCACTGAGAGACGCTCCAAAGAACAAAGCAAGAAATAAAAACAAAGAAAGAAAAACATGACCTAAAGACTCGTAATTAAAAAAAATTCCCTCCAGTGGGATTGCCAAAGCTGGTGTCAGTTCCGAGATCTCAATGAGGACGAATTCCTCTAAAATCCAGCGTGCAATTAAAATAAATCCTGTAATGTATGTAGATTTAATCAATTAACACGTGACTTATAGATTAACCTCAGTGCTTAAAGGAATTAGTGAAATGTAATGGATGTAACTTGGCAGTGAATTAGCGCTCCTTACTCAGAGAGAATGAGCAGAATGAGTTGTGCGGTGAGTACAGAAGAAGCGTAATGAGAACCAGATGCACAGTCAGGACCAGTGCAGTTCTCCATTGAAGCTCTCCAGCGCAGCTCACCAGCGCAGTTCTCCATTGAAGCTCTCCAGCGCAGTTCTCCGTTGAAGCTCTCCAGCGCAGCTCACCAGCGCAGTTCTCCATTGAAGCTCTCCAGCGCAGTTCTCCGTTGAAGCTCTCCAGCGCAGTTCTCCGTTGAAGCTCTCCCTTGAAGCTCTCCAGCGCAGTTCTCCGTTGAAGCTCTCCCTTGAAGCTCTCCACCTCCACCACGTCTCGTATCTCTGTCTCCTGATATAAGGCTGTTATTTTTCTCGTAACACTGCCACTCAGTGTCGTTATATTATTCGTTATATTATTACATGAATATTATATTATATTATTCAAAACCAGATCAGCGGTTATTTTTTAGTCCGTTTATGTTGAGCGTCTTCTGTACACGTCCCTGCGAGTGAGCTGTTGCTATAGAAACGATAATGTATTGGATAACGAGCGCGTTAATATAAAGCTGTGTTTATGACTCCAGAGACCAGATTGAGTTAAATTTGAGTGAAAAGTTTCACTACTCATTTTTCGAGCCCTATTAATATGTTTGTACCTGTCTCACCTCTGTACTGTATATTTTATTACATTTTCTTCTGCTCTAGAACACCTGAACCATCTAGTCAGATAATTAGCCGGCAGCGTTGGTGTGTAACAGCGGAGTAAACACGCAGGATTTCTCCGGGACGAGGGTCGGGAAGGATTCTCAGCTTCAGCGCTCGGGAATAAACACACCTGATCCAGGTACTCAGATAATTACTGAGCCTGTTATGAGCGTTAAACCTGAAGCTGTGAGGGGAAGAGAATAAAAAAGCAACAGCATGTAGACGGACTGGTGCATCATGGGCAGGTTGCGTAACGTGAACTGATCTGCTGTGGTTGTGTAATGTCTCTTCTGGTGTAAATAAACTTCAGCTACATGGACAGCTTGTCGATAAACATGTCTGTCGGTTCTGTTTCCCGACTTCAGCACGGTTCAATAACGCGATCTGATCTTCAGTTTGTTCTCCTTCACCATCGATGATCATGAAATGTTGAAGAGTGTAAACACACGGAGATGAAACCGCGCAGAAGCCACGCTGAAGCCTGCTGCTTTCCTCCGAGCCCTGAGCGCGTGGAGCTCACCATCCTCACACACACACACACACACACACACACACACACACACACACACACACACACTCTGAGAACAGACTCTAGTGCTGAGCTGTTTTTCTCTTTCTCTCTCTATTTCAGTCTCTCCATCACTTTCATTCTCTCTCATTTTCCATTCTCTCTATTCATCTCACTCCATTCTTCTCCTCAACTTCTATCTCCATTTTCTCCATTTCTCTCTTTCCATTATTTTTATCTCTCTCTCTATCTCTTAGTTTATCTCATTTGCTTGCCGTCTCTCTCATTCTCTCCCTCCTCTCTTTGTCCATCCTTCTCTTTCAGTCTTTCTCCCAGTTTTACTCATATCTTTCTGTTTCTCCCACCAGTCTTTCTCTCTCTTCATCACCTGTTGGAGTGGCTGATGTTCTGTTGAAAATGAAAGAAAGCTTGTGTGTGTGATTCACGATGTTGTGTTAAGACCTGCAGCTCAGGGTTATGGTTAGGGTTAGGGTTAGGGGTTAGGGTTAAGAGTTAGGGGTTAGGGTTAGGGTCAGGGGTTAGGGTTAGGGTTAGGGTTAGGGTTAGGGTTAGGGGTTAGGGTTAGGGTTAGGGGTTAGGGTTAGGGTTAGGGTTAGGGTTAGGGTTAGTTAGGGTTAGGGTTAGGGTTAGGGTTAGGGTTAGGGTTAGGGTTAGGGTTAGGGTTAGGGTTAGGGTTAGGGTTAG
>CM074951.1:364793-384882 GCA_037577455.1 Pangasius macronema
TAAATGTGTTGTTCCTCATATTTTAACAAATAAATGTCTTCAAAGGCAGCCTCTTGTCCAAGTGGTAGTGAACACACACACACGTGCACACACACACACACACACACACACACACACACACACACACAGAAACAGGTGACGGAGTGTGTGTTCACAGTTCTGAGTGTTTTCTGTGAATCACAGGTGATATCTGAGTCTGTTTTTAGATGGAGTGTGTTACATATCAGAGTGTTGGGTTTAGACAAGTGTATGTGTGTGTGTGTGTGTGTGTGTGTGTGTGTGTGTGTGTGTGTGTGTGTGTCTTATCCATGTTGTTTGTGTCGCATAGGGATGGATTTAAAAGAGCATCTCTCTGTCTTCATAAAGAGGAAAAGCGAATCCCGAGTGTTCGTCTGTCTGAATTTAATATCACAAACTCTTCATTCTGTGAGTCTACAGCTGTGTGTGTGCTTATCTCTACTGCACACACACACACACACACGCACACACACACACACACACACACACACACACACACACACAAACACACACAGAGCAAACATACACTCATACAGAAAGAGAAGATGAGACAGTGTGAGGGGAAATGACAAGAATGATAGAAAGAGAGAAAAAAAATAGTGTGTGAGAGACAAAAAAGAGGAAAATAGTGAAGGAAAAAGAGCGGAGAAAAGATTAACAAACAAATGAGAGAGAGAGAGAGAGAGAGAGAGAGAGAGAGAGAGAGAGAGAGAGAGGAGGAAGTGTGTGATTGAGAAAAACTCTGCACTTGAGAAAAACAGACAGAGAGAAAGAGCATCGAAGCAGAAGACAGAGGGACTGAGAATTAGAAGGAGAGAATGTGTTTCCTTTCAATCATAAATGAAATTTCTAAAAATTGTGCAAAAGGAAATGTGAATGAATCTGAGCTTCTATCCGTGATGGTCTGGAGAACATCCTGAACATGACGCAGACACGAGTCGAGAGAAGAAACTACAAAACCCAAAGGGCTGTTTCACAGAAAGAAGAGAGACGAACAGCAGCGTCGTGGAGAGATTTAATATTCGTTTATTCATCATCGTTAAGCACTTTATCCTCCTCAGGGCTTCTTTTCATTTATTAAACTGAGGAATACTTTCATTTCTCCATCTCTCCAAACAGAGCACGAGTGAAAGAAAAAGTGAAGCGCATATATATATATATAAAAAGAGAAATGTATATATATGTCTGTTAATTCCTGAGAAAAGACGAGTGTGTGTGAATAAGAAAGAAAGCTTTGCGTGACTTTCATCTTTTTTCTTTCTCTGAAAAGGACATCATTAAATGAGCAAGGCGAAAAAAAGTAAAAAGAAAAACACTGCACGTTTTAAATAATGAGAGCTGGACACACACACACACACACACACACACACACACACACACACACACACACACACACACAGTAATCTGCAAGTGTGATCATATTTGAAAATTAAACACACATGCAGTTATCCAGATTAAAATCCTATTGGTCTGTTGCACATTAATATGCAAATGAGCTCGTAATGACATCATCAAGCTCCAACGCTTCATACAAATCACGGCAGTGCGTCAAGAATCTTAATTTCACGTGACGTTTTTACCTGTTTAGGGTATGATGTTTTTCAGTGACACCTACGAGTGAGTTTTTCACTAAAGTTTGTCACAGGTTGTTTTTTTTTTTAATTAAAGTAAGTACAACATTAAAGGCGACATATTACAGATGATCATAATGACTGAAGAGAAAGTATAAAGCTGTACATGTGTTGTGTGTAAAAGTTTGAATTGAACACACTACGGTTTGTTTTGTTCTGTTTTGATTTTCTGGGTTTGTTTTTCTGTCAGGTCTCCGAGCTGCACGGATCCATTAGACCACACGCTGACGTTCTCTGACCCATTTACACTCTCTCGGGACGAGCTCTTCTAAGCAGCTGCCTGAGCATCAGAAAATAAAGATAATTGACTCTTATAAAGTAGGAGAAGGTTATAAAAAGATATATAATGCTTCAGGCTAGCAATTTCCATTGTCTGAAATGTCATTAAGAGATGGAAGTTACAGGAATGTGATGAAATGAAATCAGGATCTGAAAGGCTGAGAAAACCCGGGGATGGAGATCTGCTCGTAAAGGGCTGAAGAATACCGACGCACAATCCACTAATCACTGCACACCAGAAGAAAACACAATCTTCAGGAATAAAAATAAATAAAAACTTTCCAGAAGTCTAGTTACAAACATCGATGACGTACGCAAAAGTACATACAAAGTAAAAGTTTTTAAATAGAAAATGGAAAATGTGAAATGAAAGGAGGAGGAAGACGAGCATCCGAGCAGTTTGGCTATGAGACTGCAGTGCATGACAGGGTGTGTAAACTTTTGCACTATTACTCTACACTATTTTGTGATTGAAGTGTGCATGATTTCTTTATCAGCAAACATCCTTCCTCGAAAAGTTCATCAAAATGTGGTAATGAAATGAACTAAATTCTTTATATTATTGATTAATCGTGATGGAATTCAATATTTTAACAAATAGAATGATCACGTATCTCACTCCAGTATCGCACTGTTCCGCAGCCTGTGTGAAAACCTCTGCAGCTAATACACTCTCAGTGATGCCGTGTGTGTGTGTGTGTGTGTGTGTGTGTGTGTGTGTGTGTGTGTGTGTGTGTGTGTGTGTGTGTGTGTGTGTGTGTGGCCAAAGTCTCATTTTGATATTGAGAATTGTGATCATGGTATCAAAGCTAAATGTCGTTATTATGAGGACGCTAGCTTGTGTGTGGGCCATGCTCCCTGAATTCTGCAGTGATGTCAACCTCATACACAGCATTACTGTGTGTGTGTGTGTGTGTGTGTGTGTGTGTGTGTGTGTGTGTGTGTGTGTCTTAATGGTGGGGATTGGCATTCGCATCATTGTTTTCCGTTCCCATGGTGATGTGAGGAATAAAGACAGGCCTCCATCACAGACAGCAACATCAATTTCTGCTTAAAGAGGAAGCCAAGATGAAACGGCCCGTGTGTGTGTGTGTGTGTGTGTGTGTGTTATCCCTTAATCACAGCACAGAGAGATAATAAACACACACAGGTGGTGGGGGACCATGTGTTTTCCACCTTATTCTTTATTCTTTAAAAGACAGCTCACTAATGGAATGAAGATCATCTTGGTCGGTAGCTGTGTAAATAAGCCGCTTCTCACTCGTTCTCTCTGAGCTCCGATCAACATCGCTGTCTTTTCTATTTGTCCTGAGTATTCGGTCCATCATTGGGACTGAATAAAACCCGATTTTTTTGCACATCTCGCTTTTACAGCAGATAACAGAGAGCTGGGAAAGGTCATGCAGCAAACAGGAAGTGCAGCCTTTTTAACCGCTGTTTGTTTTTTCCGCTGTGTTGATGATAAAGCGTGTAAATGCACAGCGACCGATTGTTCCTCGCAGATAAATAACGCTTATTCAATTGTGTTCATCCTAACCGGAGGATGCAAAGGCCAGGCTCCACTCATCTGATTTAGGAGCTGCAGAGGAAACAAAATGGAGCGTTAGCGTGGAGTTAGCAGCGCTCGCGTGGTTATTCAAACACCGGACTTTAAATAAAGCATGACCAATTCACAATTCTGACAAAAACACATCATTTTTAATAGCTTTCACTTTAATATTTTATACTCTTCATGTCAATGCTGTGGATCACAAATGCACTCATTATCCACAACGTTCTTGCTCTGCTTCCATGAGGACTTTCTGCTTCTGTTTCCATTTTATTTGTTTATTTATTTATTTATTTTAATCATTTCCTCATGTCTGAAATTGTAGGAGAAGTTAACTGTATGCCAATGCACATTAGCCAAGTGTCGGGGTTAGTGTTGGGGTTCTGGTATTGTTAGGGTTAGTGTTGGGGTTAGGGTCAGGGTTAGGGCTACTGTTGGGGTTAGTGTTGGGGTTAGGGTCAGGGTTAGGGCTAGTGTTGGGGTTAGGGTCAGGGTTAGGGCTAGTGTTGGGGTTAGTGTTGGGGTTAGTGTTAGTGTTGGGGTTATTGTTGGGGTTAGTGTTGGGGTTATTGTTGGGGTTAGTGTTGGGGTTAGTGTTGGGGTTAGGGTCAGGGTTAGGGCTACTGTTGGGGTTAGTGTTGGGGTTAGTGTTAGTGTTGGGGTGAGTGTTGGGGTTAGTGTTGGGGTTAGGGTCAGTGTTGGGGTGAGTGTTAGGGTTAGTGTTGGGGTTAGGGTCAGTGTTGGGGTTAGTGTTGGGGTGAGTGTTGGGGTTAGTGTTGGGGTTAGTGTTGGGGTCAGTGTTGGGGCGAGTGTTGGGGTGAGTGTTGGGGTGAGTGTTGGGGTTAGTGTTGGGGTGAGTGTTGGGGTTAGTGTTGGGGTCAGTGTTGGGGTGAGTGTTGGGGTGAGTGTTGGGGTTTGGCTGTTCATTACTCCATAAAGAGCTGTGAGTATCAGGTGTGTGTAACTCAGGAACAGTGCTACAGATTAGAGTGCTACAGATTAGAGTGCTACAGATTAGAGTGCTACAGATCAGAGTGCTACAGATCAGAGTGCTTCACTGGTGAAGTGTTTAAGCTTCTCCGTAGTGCACTGCGTATATGATTTGGGACAAAGCCCTTCTGAAAACAGGGGACACGCTGAATTCTCCTCTCACAGACTTCAAAGTTAATTTCATGAAAGCTGGAGAGAGCTGAACTTTCACTCCGGAGTGACTGTCACATTTGGGAATCTCTTTGCAGTGGAATGATGATTGGTTTAGTCTTTGACTGATTTCTCAAAGGTGATATAGATAAAATATATAAATATATAAATCTACATTTTACAGACTGACACTCAGCGTGCTTTGATTCTCTTCCTTTTAACACGTTTCTCCTTATTGCATCAGCGAGATCCAAGCACGGATAAAAGAATAATTATGTTGGAATTGTTGGAAAAAAAAAACAAGTCATCCTCAACATGTGTGAGATCGAAGCCCATATTGCATGACCGTGATTCACACTGACGGGATTTCAGTTCTGATCAATAAAGTGCACGGAATACTGCAGTGTAGGGAATATGGCAGTGTATGGACTACGGCAGTCTATGGAATACTGAAAGTGGGTGGAATACTGAAGTGTACAGAATACTGTAGTTTATGGAATACTGCAGTGTGTGGAATACTCAATTGTAGGGAATACAGCAGTGTAGGGAATACTGTAGTGTACGGAATACTGAAGTGTACGGGATACTGAGGTTTATGGAATATTGAAGTGTACGGAAGAGTGCAGTGTACAGAATACGGCACACATACCTTATGACTTCACACGCCTTATGACATCACATGAATTGACATTCATCTTAAATTCTGAGAGACACACACAGTGTGTGTGTGTGTGTGTGTGTGTGTGTGTGTGTTTGGGCGCGAAGCTGTGTGTGTGTGCTGAGCTAGCTTCATTTGTTTTGTCTACACAGTTTAATAATTAGCTAACACTTTTATAAAGTGCTCAGACGCGCAGCGGAGAGTAAGACCACTCCACTCTGAGAGCAGGAACTCGATTTTATTTCCTCATTAATCACAGGATTAGCTTTTCGAGTTACACAGGGAGAAAAAGGTATCAGACGATCACCAGCTGGTAATCAATTAGCTGCTAATGCTAACCCCTGCGTGAGCTCACACACACGTGCGCGTGTTAGCTCTTCACTGAGGTGCTGAGGCTCAGATTAGCATTAGCGCGAGTGTTAGCGTGCTGTCAGAGGGATCAGTTAGCTCATTTGTAAACAGGTTTTCATAATAGCGCTAATTAAGCATCACGGTCACCCGCCATTCAAAATAAACAGAGTTAGCCGTCCGTGAAGCTAAACGCAGCAACCTTGTGAAAATCTCCAGCCAAGAAACAGTGTGTGTGTGAGTGTGTGTGAGTGTGTGTGTGAGTGTGTGTGTGTGAGTGTGTGCCTGTGTCCCAGTGGGCGATGTTCCTGATTAGTTTTTGCACTGTGTCGGTGAGTCAGATGTTTACGAAGTCGATGGAGCGGCGTAACTCCTCCACTAAAGTCGTTATCGTTAGCCAAGCATGTGCACATCTTTTCCGGATCGTGCACAACGCAATGTTGGCGACTGGCAACACACACACACACACACACACACACACACACACACACACACACACAGACAAAAAACTCACTTATTTTTCATTTAAAATTCATTGGAAAGGTGGAAGGAGGCTCTACACTGAATTAAACACACACACACACACACACACATACACACACACACACACACACACACACAAACTCTACACCAAAACTTTTTATTTCGCTCCATCACATGACCTCATCTTTTGTTAAATCTCCATCGTTCTCCGTCAGCAAGAGCAGAACACAAAGTTAAATTTGATCAGGAGAACCTTTTGTTCCATTACTTATCCAACACTAATTCATTTTCCTTCAAGAATCGATTCTTTAAACCTGAGGAACATTTTATTGGACTTTTATTAGTGAAGAATGATGGAGTCTCGTTGGTGAAACATTTTCATAAATCATATTAGTTTTTTCTTCTTCGTGCTCATGTGATGAGACGCTGCGGCACGGCAGACCGCTTTAACACACCTGAATGCACAAATAAACTCATTATCTAATTATAAAATCCTCCAGAAGACAAATGAAACACACACACACACACACACACACACACACACTCACACACTCACACACACACACACACACACAGAAGTGGGATGGCAGAGCCTGAGCTCTTCTGATCACTGACTGCGTGATCTCATTTAAAATCCCATCATGCTTTGCGTGGACGCCTCCTGATTCACAATCACACAAAGAGCCGCGTTTTCAATTCCCTCTGAAGAGCCTCGGGAATGTGAGTGAAATATAAATCCCGAATTTCTGCCATCTCACATTAACTCCACTTTCACTCTTCACTAATACGTGTCTTTGTTTTTTAATAAATAACGAATTAAAAAAGACGACTCGCTCGTGCGCTCAGACTCAGCTTCATTTAGAATAATCTTTATTAGCATTATTAGCATTTAAAGGGACAGTATGTCTAAATGTTTAATAAATTATAAACCAATTTAGACGTAGGTGCTCATCAGGTAGTCGACCACACACTTCAAACGAAGACCTTTTACCTCGATAATCTATTACATTCCTTATAGCCACCAGTGATTCGGTTCATTAGTAAATGACTCCTTGAGTGATTCAGTCACATTGATAAATGACTCCTGGAATGATTTACTTACATTTATTTACAGTTCTAAACATCTCCTGAACTTACTTGCAATTCACTTACTTTGTAAATTATACAAGTGATTCCCTCACGTTACTAAACGATTCCTTGAGTGATTCACTTACAGCTGTAAATGACTCAAGTGATTCGGGTCCTTTGATAAATGACTCTTTGAGTGATTTATTTACATTAAGAAAAAACGACTCACTTACATTACTCATTAGCTACGTTAGCATCTTAGCACTTCTCAGCTCATTGACTGCATTGCGGTTGAACTGGACATTTTGAACATTTTATTTTTGCCCAAACTGTAACTTTCTTTTCTCTTGATGTCAAACGTTCTGTGAGTGAAATGTACGTAAACATCTCCATTCCTGTTTCTGTAGCGAAGCCTCAGCGCTAATGTGCATCGTTTCCAACCAGCCATAACACACATCCACCTTCTTCACTGTTCTGTGAAATGGTTATATTTTATTCATTACAGATGCACGCACACACACACACACACACACACTCACACACACACACACACACACACGCACACACACATTCACACACACACACACACACACGCACACACACACTCACACACACATTCACACACACACACGCACACACACACACACGCACACACACACACACGCACACACACACACAGATGTAAGTGTCTTTTTCACTTCTTCCTGTCACCCTCAAAGTCTTGCTCCTAATATTCAGTAAATTATTTAAGTGTGTGTGACAGGTGAGTGTGAGCGCTGTCTTCTCGCCGCCTTTAACAAGCCCTCGCTCTGGGATGTGTTCCACTGCTGTTTTTAAAGCGCCCTCGTCTACGTGCCACTCGGCTGACACGGCTGTAGACTTCAGGACGGTTTCACATCATGGTGGAGAATTCAGTAGGACGGGAAAAGGTTCTTATTATTCTGACGTGAAATCTTCCATTTTATTTTCACGGTAAAAATGGTGGCTGTAGTTTTAGCTAACGCTGACTAGCATCAGCGTGAGCGGTGAAACCGGTACTGCCAAACATCTCACAAGATTCCGACTTTCCTACTCAAGAACAACATCAGCGTTATCGTTTCCGGCGCGTTCAGAAAGCCTTCACGCTCCTTCTCTTTCCTGCGTTTTACTGTGTGGCAGCGTTATGCTAACATGCTTTAAATTACTTCCACATTGATCCACTCTCCGTACTCCACGATGGCAAAGCTTTATTAAAAAGAAAAAAGTGAAATATCACACTGAGAAGTTTTCACACTCTAGCTCAGGTGCATGGCATTTCTCTGGATCATCTCTGAGATGTTTCTGCACGGTGATTGGACGCCACCTGTGATTGGACGCCACCTGTGATTGGACGCCACTGATTGGACCTGATTTGGAAGGAAACGCACCTGTGTGTTTAAGGTGTAGCAGCTGAAAGCAAGCCATGAGGTGAGAGAACCTGCGGAGCTCAGAGCCAGGGTGGAGTCGAGGCGAAGATCTGGGGAAGGCGACAAAAACCTTTCTACTGCTCTGAAGGTCCTCAGGGTCTCACAGCCGCCTCCGTAATTCTCACATGGAAGACGTTTGCGCTGTACTTACAGTTGTAAATGATTCATGAACATTAATAACCGACTCACTGATTGATTTTAGGAAAAAAATGTTTTTGTGCATATATAATGTGAAAATTTTCTATTCGCATAAATTATACTTATAATGAGATCAGATTTAATTCATATTCATCAGTTCATCACGTCTTTAAAACCGTTTCAGCGTCAAATCATAAGATATCTTACTTTTCAGCTCGTGTGTGTGTGTGTGTGTGTGTGTGTGTGTGTGTGTGTGTGTGTGTGTTCTGATGTTTTATTTCTCTTTATATCTGTGTGTGTGTGTGTGTGTGTGTGTGTGTGTGTGTGTGTGTGTGTTCTGATATTTTATTTCTCTCTATATCTGTGTGTGTGTGTGTGTGTGTGTGTGTGTGTGTGTGTGTGTGTGTGTGAGATGCTTGTAGAGCTGCATTACGCTCTTGCGCTCGTGAGTTATTAAAGGCGAGACAGAGGGGGAATAAACGGAGTGTAAATCTCGGAGGAAATCCTCTTCAGCTTCAGTGTTCTCGCTGCCGAGGGCGAGTGTGTTCCTGCTGAATTCTCCTGCGTTACACACTCCTCCTCTCGCTCGTGTGATGTCGGTGATTCACACTGGAGAGTCGCGGCCCTGCACTGGGCTTTGCTCAGAAACCTCCTGCATGATTTATTTTCCTCTGTTGGTTTTGTGATCATCTCTGTAAAGGTTCTACATAAATCCGTCTTCGGTTCCGCAGTTACGACGTCGCTGCTGAAGTTCAGACGTCTGATTGTTTGTATTTGGGTCTCGTGCAGGTGCAGGTCTGCTGTTTATGGAAAAGATCTAATTGTTTTTAATTAAATGGTTTTTGAATAAATTTGAGTGCAAAAACTTATGACGTCTGTGCTGCTGAACACAGTTTCCACCACATCTACACCGGAGTTAATCAATAACATGTAAGAGCAGATCAGTTAAATGATGTCGCACAATTCCATAAATGATTCCTCAAATGATTCAGTTACATTAATAAATGACTCTTCAACTGACTTACTGACGATCGTAAATGACACCTTGAGTGATTCATTGATTCATTAATAAATGATTCCGAGTGATTTACTCATAATTCTAAATGACTCCTTGAGTGAATCAATTAAAAAACAACTCCTTGTGTCATTCTCTTACATTAATAAATGATTCTAAAGTGATTCACTTGTAAATGATTCATCAATAATGTATTTACAATTCAAAATGACTCCACAAATGCTTAAATTACGTTAGTAAATGACTCCTGTTTGATTTAATTACATTTGCAAATGAGTCAAGTGATTTATTTCCGTTTCTAACTGGTAACTTGATTCAATTATATGAATAGACGACTCCTCTAGTGATTCACTTACATTAATAAATGACCCCTTGTGTGATTCAATTATATTAATAAGAGACTCCTTGAATGACACATGAGGAATTTAGCTAAAATTAGCGTATCAGAGACGCAGCTCTGGTCCTCACGGCGCCGTGGGGTAAACGCTGCTGAAACATGGCGCCCGCGTAGAGAACGTTCCGGAGCACAGTGCAGGTCCAGCACACTCGTCCTGTTACTGTAAAGCCTTTATTACTATTATTATTATTATTATTATTATTATTATTATCATTATTATTATTATTGAAGGCTACAGTGAGTAAGTGATCCATTCTTCAGCAGTTGGCGTTCTCGTGTTCTGATTGTGTTTATTGTATCTGAGTGGGCGTGGCCAGTCCTCGAGACCTTCAGCGGCTCTTTATTCTCCCGCTGAATAAAGCCAAGTGTCCGTTTTTATCGGCGCGAGAGCCATTTAATCCAGCTTCATCTCTCTAAAGCTCAAACAGGAAGAGTGGTGTTATTGAACAGTTCTGGTGGGCGGACAGAGGGAATGCTGGGTAATCGACAGGAAGAGAGTGAGCTCTGTTTGAAGTGACCCCGTTTGTCATGCAGAGGCGGATCGATAGAGAACGCCGAGGATCATGGGAAAGCCGGGGCTCATGGGAACTCCAGACCTCAGGACTCGGACGCTTTTGTTGTGTTTCTTCTCCCTCTGTGTGTGTGTGTGTGTGTGTGTGTGTGTGTGTGTGTGTGTGTGCAGGAAGATAAACTGTGGGTGGGAATAGAGGAGAATATGTTTCTCCTTCTTCTTTGGAACTCGTTGCTCTCTTCAGGATCTTGTCTCTGGGTGAATATTCAGAATAAATCTGTGTCTAAAACTCATTTTGTCCTTTTGGCTTTAGCACATAAACACGTTTAAATCCTCACAAGTGCATCGCTGACAAAACACAACATCACCTAAAAACGGAAACTCACTTCCACGTTCCTTCCACTTCCACATTCCTTCCACTTCCACATTCCTTCAAGTCGTGTTTTCAGTGTTTTAGTGTTTTCAGTGTTTTAGTGTTTTCAGTGTTTTCAGTGTTTTTAGTACCTAAAGAAACCAAATGTTCTTGAAAAGAGACGAGTTTATCATAAAACTGAAATGTTGATTTGAATTAAAAGTTTTGTATGATTATTCCATTTAAGGTCAAAGGTCATGTTAAAGCACATGAATAAAACAATTTATGCAAATATATTTATATATTTATGAAAAATATTTCATGTAATTCCAGTTCAGACAACTGATGGTAGATATAAAAATATAAAAATATAAAAAACCCTAAATATACTGTATTTATTAATATAAGGGTTTATATACACTTATGCTTTAAATATTTCATAACAGTGTGCGTATGTGTTTTAGGGTAAATATATATAATATATAGACGTGTGTGTGTGTGTGTGTGTGTGTGTGTGTGTGTGTGTGTGTGTGTGTGTGTGAAATATATAATATATTAGTGTACTGAATATCATTTTTTCAAAGTATTATATTTTATATAAGTTTACACTGCATATGCTGTGCTTAAGGATAAATATGAAATGTTTATATTTTATATAAATTTATGTAATAGTTTTTTTTAATAAAAGTTATTCCTGAAAACATGTTGGAGGCTTTTTGTAATGTTTCAGACCATATTTGGACAATTCAGATAATAAACCGTCATTTTCTTTTCGTTTGCACGTCGTTGTCGTGTGCAGTGTCTGTACGGAGTGCGCGGTGTCTGTACGGAGTGCGCGGTGTCTGTACGGAGTGCGCGGTGTCGGTACGGAGTGCGCGGTGTCTGTACGGAGTGCACGGTGTCTGTACGGAGTGTGTGCGGTGTCTGTACGGGGTGTGCGGTGTCTGTACGGAGTGCGCGGTGTCTGTACGGAGTGCACGGTGTCTGTACGGAGTGTGTGCGGTGTCTGTACGGAGTGTGTGGTGTCTGTACGGGGTGTGCGGTGTCTGTACGGAGTGTGTGCAGTGTCTGTACGGAGTGCGCGGTGTCGGTACGGAGTGTGTGCAGTGTCTGTACGGAGTGCGCGGTGTCGGTACGGAGTGTGTTATTCTTATGTCCTGATTCTGTATAAAGTGTTGGACGGACAGCAGTGTTAGAAAGACGCTGGAAAAAAACAACAACTCGATACTAAATAAATAATATTCCACTTTGTTTTAAATCTCTGACAGAATGTACGAATAAAAACAAGACAGAAATGTAAAAGTGCAGAAAATAAAATATTACAACACCGATGCTAACGTTAAACTATGCTAACGTTAAATTATGCTAACGTTAAACTATGCTAACGTTAAACTATGCTAACGTTAAATTATGCTAACGTTAAACGCTCTCTCAGCTCACGTGTCTGACATGCTCACCGGAGAGATGTTTATAAATGTGTTATTACACGTAGCGTAGCGTATATTAGAAATTAGCTATGATTTATTATGAAATGTTGCTTTTTTGCTATAAATGTTTAGATTTTAGGTTGTAAAGCAGATCTTGGAAAAGCCTAACCCTTTCCTCCTCAGGGCATGATGATGTGTATATATATATTTTCCACCACATAATGTTTAGAGTATAATGCGTAGAGGAGTGCGCGCCTGCGCAGGTCTAAAAGCGGGTAAGAGCACGTCTCCCTGCGTGCGAGGAGAAAAAGGCGGCTGATGGAGGAGAGCTGAAGCGTTCCTGCTGAGAAATCTCACACAGCAGCAGGAAGCAAACAGCAATTACAAAGAGCATGTTATTGCGCTGAGGCGTTAAGTGAGGAAGTTTCCCCTGTAGCGTCGTTCAGCCGAGATAATGATGGAGTCAAAGAGCACGGATCTGTCCAACATGGACGCCGAGGGATGGAGAGAGCCGGAGAAGGATGATGGGACGATAATTCCTCAATATCCAGAGGCGCTTGGAGGAAACGCTTTAAAGAATAAAACGTCTCTGTTAGCGCAGGGTTCAAAAGTCCAAAAAATATTGATTTTATTTTATTTTGTTGTTGGTGTGAAACGTCCGGACTCTGAGATTTAAAACCATCCTCCACGTGATCGTCCTGTGTTCATCCTCCACGTGATCGTCCTGTGTTCATCCTCCGCGTGCTCTTCCTGTGTTCATCCTCCACGTGCTCGTCCTGTGTTCATCCTCCACGTGATCGTCCTGTGTTCATCCTCCACGTGATCGTCCTGTGTTCATCCTCCACGTGATCGTCCTGGTGACTAGGCAGCGTTGATTAATTCTCTCTAACAGCGGCTCTGACAGCAGCGCAGGTTTATATCAACGCTCTCGCTCTCATACGCTATCGTTTCCATAGCAACAGCTCACTAACGGGGACGAGTACAGCGACGCTCCACTGATTATAAACAGATTAAACAATCTTACAGAACACTTCACATTAAAAGAAGGAGTCTCCAGTGTCAGCGCTCTGTAACAGTCAGAGGTGAAGCTGTAGCTGTAAGTTCTCCGGCGTCTTCAGGACAGAGGAGTTTACGCTTCTCTGCGGTTTCTCAGTAACGTGCGGAACATGCTGGTGAGGGGACGAGTGTTTATAGCTGCTGTAACGTAAGCGACAACAGGAACTGACCTTGTTTCAACATTAAATGTAACTATAAACAGATAAAAAGTGCATGTTACAACCGTCACAGCTTTCAGTAATGAATGCAAAGAGTCAAAACACCTGAATAAACTCATTAACTAATTATAAAACACATTTATAAAACATGATCACACACACACACACACACACACTCACACACTCACTCACACACACACACACACACACTCACACACACACACGAAGGGTAAATGTGAGACTGCTCCAAGCCGAACCCTTAAAGAACCTTAAATTCTCCAGATATTCAGGTATTTTTACTGTTTCAGCCAAAGTGTGTGTGTGTGTGTGTGTGTGTGTGTGTGTGTGTGTGTGTGTGTTTAATTTAATACATTTAATATTTAATAAACACAAGCCCCGATGACTGTATGGCGTCTGTGCATCATGAATATATTTTCAAACTCTGTAAAGGTCATTATAAGTGAGAGAGAGAGAGAGAGAGAGAGAGAGAGAGAGAGAGAGAGAGGGAGAGGGAGAGAGAGAGAGAGAGAGAGAGTGATGTGATGCTCGCTCGCCCATTCCTCAGTGATCTTATGATGTAGCGCAGCTCCTTTTGTTGACCTGAAAGTAGCGAGGTGAAATAAAAGTGCTTCTCAAAGCAGAAAGGAAGTTGTGTTAACTTCGCTAAAACAGCGCTCGTCTCGGTGACACCGCGGCGCCGGAGTTTGGCCGAACTCCAGACGAGACAAAAGGCGAGCGATAATTCGGGTGAGTTTTAGCGCTGTGATTAGCCGCAGCAGAACAGCTGGACTGTACAGATACTATTTCTGCAAGCCTCCGAAGGATAAACACGACACACGTCGCTGTGATTTATGGAGCGCGTCCCAGACCCGGCGGCCATTATTCCCAGTGAAAGGCGCAGAGCATCATGGGAGGAAACGTGTCTATGTCCATAATGCATTTTTCACAGGTAGGTGGCAGGAAACGTAGCGTTTTTTTTCTCTCTGCTTTCTTTCAGGAAAATCATTTCAGTTTGATGAACTGTCTCCTCGGTAATGCGCTCTGTTCGCGTGTTTGCTCGGAGGTAAATGATTGCGGTCGTGAACAGAAGCACGTCTTTTCCTGCTTTCACAGCGAATAATCCCGAGCATGATTAATTTGCAGATTTCCCTTTCTGCTGATTTTCTTCCCTGCAGTGGTTCTGTGTTATTTATTTATTATTTTTTTATTTAGGTGTCAAGACAAGCATTTCAGAACAAAGATATGTCAAATATAATTAATAGGACCGATTCAGAAGAGCTGTAGCGGAGAAAAAAGGCAGAACAAGCTTTTAAAGAACATGCGTTTAATATCGCACGCTTTGTTGTGTTCCTGCCCCAAACTAATTAATTCCACCCTGATAAATACGCGGAGTGAAATTTTGTTAATTTGATAATATTTCTCCAAGCACAATGGGTATAATATTGATTACCACAGAACTGCAGACTGTTATAAATTATGCTCTGTGAAAATCAGGCTTTGTTTTGAGTATTTATGAGCGTGTAATTTTCGGGAAATTGAAGCTGCACTCTGATTGGTTGCTCAGTTGTCTGTAAGCTCCAGTCAGCTCGCAGGACTCGCAGCTTTTCTTCCCGAAAGCACACTGCAGAGCTTCCTGACGTGACAGCTAACGTGATTGGCAGGTGGGTAGATCCGCCTCCTTGTCCTGATTGGGCAGATGATGATGATGATGATGATGATGATGATGATGATGATGATCCATGTGTTTTTGTGTTTTTTTCTCGTCTGTACAGATATTTTATTAAAGCTGCAGAACGTGAGGAGAACCTTCACCTGACAGCCGGCTCTCCATATCACACCTTCTGCTCCTGTCTAAGACGAGTAAGATTATTAGATTATTATCAGTGACCTCTTCTGTTCCGCTCACTTTCCTAAAGACCGACCTGATCCGATATCCGATATCCGATCTCCAGTATCACGATCGGGCCGATATCAGAGGGAGCGACGTAAAGGTAAAAAAACTAATCTGATTTGCCTCAATAAACAAACCTTATAGCATGTATTTATTTGTTTGTTTGTTTGTTTACTTATTTATTCATTCTAGATTTGTCGACATATTGATTTTATTAGATTTCTAAATAGGTCTAAAATACAGATTTTCATTTTACATTGCTGATTTTTGCACAATTTGCAGTTTGTTTGTTTGTTTGTTTGTTTGTTTGTTTGTTTGTTTTAACAGAAAGAGTTTTGTTTACATATTGATTGGATGATACTTAGCTAATGAATTCTGAGTGCAGGAATTTTAACTGTCCATCTTAAGTGCAGCACTTCAATTAAAAATCCCTTTAAATCTTCGCAGTTTAAAGTTGAATAGGTTTCGTTATCAGCTTTGTGAAAGAAAAGCAGCATCGCGTGATCTTTGACTTGGACTCCATCATTGTTCTTCTGTTCCCAGACCTCAGTGCTCCGGCCCACTCAGACGTCTGCGTCTCAGCCTCGCCCAGTTTTATATCAGACCTTCACATCGGAGCGCTGGACTCTCCCGCTGCAGCAGTTCCTCCTGCTCGAGCTCCGGCTCTGTCCTCCGTCTCCTCGCTTCCTCTCGGCTTCATTCTTCATCAGTAAAACCTAAAGCTCCTTTTTTATGGCGACGATTCATAAATTTATCTCAGCACTCTTTCTCTTTCTGCTTTAATGAACTGCGTACAGGATATTAAACACCGGATCATATCACCACTTTCTCAAATTAAAATTAAATTAAAACGCTCTCGGAAAAAAATAGCTATCCAGGCCATTAACGTGGCGGCGCCGTCTCTCCTCCTCAGGCGTCTTTCTTTCTTCTTTCTTTAGTTTTTTTTTTAGGAGTTCGAGCAGTAAGCTCAGTGACGGTCCGTACAGCAGGAAGCTAATCGTCACGAGTCCAAATAACAGCATTAAAAATGAAAAGCTTCACTGCCCCCTGAGTCCCTCACACTCGGACTGAGCACTCCAGTCCACTCTCGCCGCTGATTCCGCTCGTTTGGGGGCGGAGCTTATAATCACAGGCTTGTGTTCACGCAGCGGCATTCCTCCCGAGCCGTGGATCAACTGCACCATTCCATGCGCCACTTTTGTGCACGCAGGTTTGCAACACGGCAGCTGCTGCGTTTATCCGTCTGCTGTGGGTCTTTATTATTATTATTATTATTATTATTATTATTTTCGTCTGGTGTAGAGCGTCGTGTTTTGGCTGCGTGGGCAGAGGACAGATCACGTCTCCGCTCACTGCCTTCCTGTCTGACTTACCCAGCCTTTCTACACGTTTCGCTAGTGTTTGATCGTGTTCTGCTTCCTGCTTTCTTGATTTTTGGACATGTCTCATTATGTGGTTTGCTGATCGCCTGAATTTCTGCCTGTTTTCTGACCCTCGTGATATTATCTCATGTTGCTTTGTCAGTTTTTTTAAATAAACATCACCGGTAACTGCAACCATCTCCCCGTCACAGACCTAAAGAATTCCCACAATGAACTAATTAAAGAGCTCCGATCCTCTGAAACACTGGTTTAATACGTCAGGAACCATAACAACTCTTTTCCAATGTGACAAATGAAACCAGTCCCATTTCTCAGAGCGGCTCAGAGCTTCCACACCTGACGCAGACTGTGGTGTGTTCAGCTGAAGCGAACTCCAACGTTCTCAAGAGGATGAGGGATCAGATCTGACGGCTTCCAGGCTCGAGAGCAGCTTTCACACTTTAGTGGACATAACGAGCTCATCACTCAAACTGAGTCCGGAAAAAACGCAAGTGTTAAAATGACTATAAATCCAGCTCAAGCCTTGGACACTAGGGTCTGATAAGTGTGTTAATTAGAGTTCATCTGACTGCTGAAAATAACGTAGTTTGTACACAAGCATTCTACTGTTTATTTGCTAGCTGACAGCCTGCTAGCTAACTGTATAATACAGAGCTAGTGTATGAGATTAATGCACGAGTCCCATGGGACCTCAAGCTCCATGTTCCAGATAAGGGAGCTTTATATTTATAAACCCACTCGGTGCATTATGGGTAATAAACACTGATATTACACACGTTTCATTAGAGCCACGTCTGCGTGCTCTGGCTTTCCGGGTGAAGCCTCACTAGAGCACTACCTAGCAGTGAATGGTGGTGTTGGGGACCGAGCCAGGACCATGAGCTCATTCCCGTAGTTCATGTTTCTTTTATAAAAGCTTTCTGTTCAGCAGCGTGTGAGCGTGACTCATCTGAACACTGAGCATTAAACACCAAGGTGCCATTGTCAAAATCTTTTCTGGAATTAAAAAAAGAACAAAAACGTCAAAGAAAATGACATTTAATCCGCAGACATGTAAATCCTCAGGAGTCTAATTACCGCAGTCCATTACCGCGGACTTTACCTGCTGTGAATAAGAGCTAATTGACTCTGAAAGACCAGATTAGACATAAACATGTCCATCACGGCTATAATTCACGCGCGCTCCGCGATGGGATTGGACACGGGACGTATTTATAGCTCCGACAACGGACACAACATTGTTCTTTAATTTTTTATATCCGTGGATTTACGGCTCTGCTCTAATCAATTCTGGATTCAACCTGCTATTTTTATGGCTCTGAGACGACTGACCTGTTCGACCATCACAAATCTGCCTGTAATTTCTAAACGCTGTGTTTTAAACGGCGGTCATGTGACCTGTAGCTGCATAAACGTGGATGGCAGCCGTTAAGGATTCAGCAAGACTGAGCGCAATTACACAGGGATTAAAGACAAAGACACGATAATACCGTTAACCTGCAGGCGTGTGCTGCTTTCTGACGGATTAACACACGCATGAGAGAACGAGAAAATAACAACAACTGAACGAAATAATAATAATAATAATAATAATAATAATAATAATAATAATAAATTAATTAATAATAATAACTTTTTAGGGACAAACTTATGCAAGAAAGAAAGAAAGAAAGAAAGAAAGAAAGAAAGAAAGAAAGAAAGACTGGGCGGAAAACACAAAGGAAAATAATGAAAGACAGAAAAACAAAAAGAAGCAAAAAGCAGAAAGAATGTGAGAAAATCTGCAAGAGAAAGAAAAAGAGAGATAGAAGGAGGAAAATAAAGAGGAATAAAGAAAATAAAG
Organism: Pangasius macronema; assembly: GCA_037577455.1. Taxonomy (NCBI): domain Eukaryota; kingdom Metazoa; phylum Chordata; class Actinopteri; order Siluriformes; family Pangasiidae; genus Pangasius; species Pangasius macronema. Next base: position 383,583 of record CM074951.1, read on the forward strand.
AGTAAATGAGAAAAGAGGTGTATAGATTGCAGAATGATATCTTGATGATGTTTGCAGTGGGCCTGATAATGAAACGAGCCGGAGCGAGTGAGCAGCTTGTAACGAAGCGGATCTTCACAGCACGTGTTAAACGTTAGCGCGGAGTGTGAAGTGAGAACGTTACGATGCAGACGTGTAATACGTTTTTGCGTTATATCTGGCTTCACGCCTGCGTGGGTCAGCTCTGTGCTCGTCTGTCGGATCGGCTCACACTCACCGAGCAGAATGAGCGCGCAACACAATCTGCACATCCCACGACGAGAAAATATCAGGAGGAAAAAGTAATAATGAGAAAAGCAAACGGAACACGTGTCACGTTCTAGCTGCAACATTTCCCTCTGTGATTGCTTCAGACATTTAGCGCTCTAACCACAACGCTTCGATTTAAATCTGATTACGTGTTCGCTCCAACCGTGTGCGAGGAACTCATCCGTTCATCCCATTCCTCTTCTCAAATAAAAATAACAGAAAATGAACAAAGAGGTTTTGGGGTTTTTATCATCTGACATCCACGGCCTGGAGCCAAGAAAGCAAAGCTGGCGACGCTGTCTGGGTGGGAGGGGCATAATCTCTCTCCCCTGTCAATCACAGCAACACTAGCCAATCATGGGCATCTGTGAGCTCGTGTTTGTGGAAGAGGGCTGATAGCGCTTTCCTGCGAGTGTGTTACGCTGCTGTGTGAAAAGATGCAGAGGCTGAGCTCACGTGTGTGAGGAAGCATGCGTTAGCCTTCACCATTCAGCCGGCTCGCGGGCGGGAACTGGCCAAGACCAAGGAAAACAATAAATAAGATCCTGAATTCTCATTTTCTATTCTTAACAGTAAAATGGGAAATAATACAAAAATCTAAAGAAAAAATTGAAAAGGCACCTTTTAGAAACCTGTGAGGAGATGAACTGGGAGGAAGCAGAGAAAAAAACCTAAAGACCTCGGAAAGACGAAGCCGTATACGGATGTCATGGTTTAAATGTCTGCTGATGGAATGATGTACACGGACATGACCGCCATAGAGACCGCCATAGAGACCGCTGTAGAGAGACGTTCGGCCGTCCGCAGATTTTAACGAGACCTCAGCTTGAGAAGGAAAGGGTGAGAAACGTGCAGGTCGATGAATGGGCTGAAGCTGTTGGGCTGCGGTATCGCATGGAAGTCCTGGAGTGTGTACGAGAGTAAAGCCAGCGTTCAGGACAGTCCTGGAGTGTGTACGAGAGTAAAGCCAGCGCTCAGGACAGTCCTGGAGTGTGTACGAGAGTAAAGCCAG
>CM074951.1:424246-444547 GCA_037577455.1 Pangasius macronema
CCCTCTCTCCTTCCCTTTATCTGTCCCTCTCCTTCCCTTTATCTGTCCCTCTCTCCTTCCCTTTATCTGTCCCTCTCCTTCCCTTTATCTGTCCCTCTGTCCTCCCTTTATCTGTCCCTCTCCTTCCCTTTATCTGTCCCTCTGTCCTCCCTTTATCTGTCCCTCTCTCCTTCCCTTTATCTGTCTCTCTCCCCTTCCCTTTATCTGTCCCTCTGTCCTTCCCTTTATCTGTCCCTCTGTCCTTCTCTTTATCTGTCCCTCTGTCCTTCCCTTTTATCTGTCCCTCTGTCCTCCCTTTTATCTGTCCCTCTGTCCCTCTGTCCTTCTCTTTATCTGTCCCTCTGTCCCTCTGTCCTTTTCTTTATCTGTCCCTCTGTCCATCTCCTTACCTCTCCCCCTGTCCTTTTTTGTCTGTTTCTCTGTCCTTCCTGTTATCTGTCCCTCTGTCCTTCTCTTTGACTGTCTTTTTTGAGTCGTATTCAGCTTATTAAGTCCATGAGCTGTGTCAGTATTTACATGGGGAAAGTTGCTGGTATTCAGAGTCGGGTTACGCAGCAGATTAAGTGGATTTTCTGAGCTTCACACCTCCGAGGTTACCAGATATTTCTTTTGATTTTTCTTTCTTTTTCTTTCTCTGTCTTTTTCTCTCTCGTTTCTGCTCCCTCTCTGTCTCTCCATCTTTCTCTCTGTCTCTGTTTGTCTCTCTCCATGTTTTTCTCTCTTTATCTCTCACTCTGTTTCCCTCTCTCTCTCTTTCTCTCCCTTTCTCTGTAGGGAAATACAGATGTTAATGTCTTTTGTTTGTAATAATTGCACTGACAAAAATGCTTCTCATCAATCAATCAATCATACACACAGAAAAATAAGTCATTTCAATCTCTCTCTCTCTCTCTCTCTCACACACACACACACACACACACACACACACACTCTATGATGGTATCACACACACACACACACACACAAGTTTTCCCTTCATTACCCCCCTCCCCTACCCACAGTTGCTATAGTAACAACCAGGTCCCAAATGGCGCATTCTAAACCTCTTAAAGCACAAAAAGGTGTTTTGATGAGCGTACAGACAAAAAGGCTCAAAACCACTCACTGTCACACTATACATTACACACACACACACACACACACACACACACACACACACACACACACACACACACACACAATGTGTGTGACCTTACCCTTTGCTTGTTTCACCTTTTACACAAGCACACCTGAATGTGATGTTGATGTTCCTCCTCAGGCTTTTACTGAAGCAGGGCTTGGTGCTAAACAGTGAGGGCAAAGCACACGTTCTTCTTCATAAGCCTCACACAGTTCTCCTGTTTTCTCCTCACAGCTGTTTTCTTTGTTCTCTTCTGAGAAACAGTTTTATCTCTAAATGGTTCCTCACAGACAGAAACTGTGTCTCAAATCACGTCCTTTGACCTAACACTTAAAAGTGTTTACTGTGTAGTAATCAGCAGTGCTGGTGGAGTCGACACGTTGGTTCCCAGGGTCCTATCGTCCTTTCCAAAGTGCCTTGTTACGAGTGTGTCATGGTTCCAGGATCCCAGGTTCCATTCCAAGGGCCGGTGATGTGTGTGTTGTCCTACAGTCTATTTTAATGTCCTGTATTCTTAATGTACTGTGTTTTCCAGTGTCCAGGTTTTGTGGTCACAGTGTAATTATGGTCCTTCTTCTCTTCTTCTCTCTCTTCCTTTCTGTCTTTCTCATCTTGTCTCTCTTTCTTTCTCATTTCCTCAAGCTCTCCCTCTCCATTCTGTAGTAGGTCTGTCTGTCTGTCTGTCTCTCTCTCTCTCTCTCTCTCTCTCTCTCTCTCTCTCTCTATCTCTCTATCCATGTTGTATTAAACCTCTCTGTCAGTCTCTCTATCTCTCCATACCATACTCAACCTACCTGTCTCTCTCTCTTTCTCTCTCATGCTCTCTCTCTCTCTACATGCTATAGTAGACCTATATCTCTCTCTTTCTCTCTCTCTCTCTCTCTCTCTCTCTCTCTCCATGCTGTAATAGTCCTGTCTGTCCATCACTCTCTCTCCATGTAATAGACATGTCTGTCTCAGACATCGCGTCAATCTTGCATGTCATGTACTTTTTATTTCCCCTTCTGTCTGTCTCTCTCATCCTGTCTGCAGTGTGTGATGATGGACGTGAGGAGGATTCTCCTCTACCTCCCATGTGTTAAGTGTTGTGAAGCCTGATGATGGATTGACTTCATCTGGACATCACAGAACATACCGTTTAACCTCGTCTGTCCTGATCAGATCAAAATTACCCATCTGATTTTTTTATGTAAAGAATACTGCAAATCATTTTAGCCCTGAAACACACCATTCTGGGACTTTGATCAATTAAACAAACTCTTTATCTTTTCATGAAATCTTTATTTCTCTTCTCAGCTTTCTTTAGCCTTTATTTCTTTCTTTCTTTAATTCTTTTTCTTTCCTTATATTGTATAAAACACTTAATGGTGATATGCTAGCTAGCTACAGATTTAGTATTAGCATTGAGTATTAGCATAATGTTCTCTCATGTTAACCTCAGTGAAGATATTGTGCATTCTCTCTCTCTCTCTCTCTCCGATGGTTAAAACACAAACGTCTGGATATGTTGTAATTTAAAGTAAGATGCACTAGCTGCTAGCTCTGTGTCTGTATCTCTGCACAGCTCACACGCCTCCCTGTGTGTCTGCGTGTGTTATTTAGCCACAGGTTAGTTAGCATTTCTCTCATTCTTCTTGTGTTTCTGAAGGACAGGACAGGAAGTTGAATTCTCATGAGTGAACTTCAAACAGACATTATGAATGTTTTCGTCATCAAAGTGGTGCGACGGAGACGGAGTCGTAACGACTCGGGTGCCGATGGAGAGAAACGATCTCTTTCATGATCACAGGTCTTTTTCATTAAACATTAAAGTAATACATTTTTATTTTCCTGCTTTAAACTGTCCTGCTTTTAACACAAAGCTGTCCATCATTCTCCATCACCATGGCAACACCTGCCCAATTCTGCAGTCTGATAGGTCCATACGTTTACCTCCATCTCATCACGTGTGTGTAAAGCGTCATACATCATACAGTCATGCCTGTACTTCTTTCTTTCTTTCTTTCTTTCTTTCTTTCTTTCTTTCTTTCTTTCTTTCTTTCTTTCCTCCCTCCCTCCCTCCTTCCCTCCTGTGTTGTGTTAGCCCTGAGGCAGCACTGTTCCTGATTGGTCCACAGTGTTTGAAGTGTCCATGTTGAGTAGTTTGGTGTTCTCGACCCAGCAGTTCTCCATCCTGACAGCAGTGCGTTTAAAACCAGGAGGCAAGATGTAGCTGCAGGGGAGGAGAGAGAGAAAGAGTGCAGAGGGAGAAAAGGATGGGTGTGATGGAGGGAGGCGTGATTAATGACTCCAGACTGCTGAGGAGCAGCAGGTGATAACGAACCGACCAGGCTAAAAGAAATAACAGCCGAGTCGAGTGGAGGAGCTTTCTCTGAGATCTGAGTCACTGTATGTCAGCTAGAAATACTGAAACTGACTGATCCTGGATCTGTGCTCTACACTAAACTCACTCCTGTCTCAGCTAGAAATACTGAACTGACTGATCCTGGATCTGCGCTCTACACTAAACTCACTCCTGTCTCAGCTAGAAATACTGAAACTGACTGATCCTGGATCTGTGCTCTACACTAAACTCACTCCTGTCTCAGCTAGAAATACTGAACTGACTGATCCTGGATCTGCGCTCTACACTAAACTCACTCCTGTCTCAGCTAGAAATACTGAAACTGACTGATCCTGGATCTGTGCTCTACACTAAACTCACTCCTGTCTCAGCTAGAAATACTGATAATCACTGATCCTGGATCTGCGCTCTGTCATGGCTGATTATTTTATAGTGAGAGTAATCTGGTGCTCGTGGTCCTGAGCTCGTTACTTGTCCTCGTTATGTGTCCTGTTCCAGCTGTAATGTTCTGATATAAACCCTGCATCATTAAACATACACACACACACACACACACACACGCACACACACACACACGCACAGAGGTGAGAACATGAGAACATCACCATAAACATCATCTGCCCTCACCATGTGTCTTCACTCTGTTTAATGGATTAATGAGAAAAACAAATCCATAAACACGTTTATATCATCCTCCTCCACGCTGTTATTTCTTCCATCCCTTTCTTCCTCTTCTCTTTTTTTAGATTTCTTAGTTTTTTATATATATACATATTTTCCTTTGTTTGATGGTTTATTTATTTATTTTCTTTTTTCCTTTCTTCTATAGCTTCTTATGTTTCTTTTCTCTTTCCTTCCTTTGATTCTTCCTTTCTATTTTTTATTTGATCTCTCCTTTTTTCTGTTTTCTTTATTTTAATCTATCTTTTTCTTTATTTCTGGAATTCCACTTTCTTTCTTTCTTTCTTTCTTTCAATTATTATTTGTTTCCTTACATATTTTTATTCCTTCTTTTCCCTTCTTTCTTTCTTTCTTTCTTTCTTTCTTTCTTTCTTTCTTTAGTAATGAGTAGAAGGGAGGTTTTTCTAGCTTTGGCTTCTAACGTCTAACTAACTTTCATTTGTCCTGCGTTTGTATGTTTGTTTTCTGTTTAAATGTTTGGCTGTATTTGTGCTGTTGTCTGCGGGTTGCCGGTTGTGGTGGAGATCCGGACCAGTCTTGAGCGTTACCTGTTGCTCAGGTGGATGGTGGAGAACGTGGAGATCATTCCGAGTGCTTAGCGCGAAGTACAGCGAAGTGTCTGTGCTCGCGGTGTGGATGCGCGCTGTGGAGATCTTAGTGCTGTTACCTGGCGGCTTTGCGGCGCTACAGACTGTGCATTACATACCTGTGCGTTACATACCTGTGCGTTACATACCTGTGTGTTACATACCTGTGCGTTACATACCTGTGCGTTACATACCTGTGCGTTACATACCTGTGTGTTACATACCTGTGTGTTACATACCTGTGTTTTACATACCTGTGCGTTACGTACCTGTGTGTTACGTACCTGTGTGTTACATACCTGTGTGTTACATACCTGTGCGTTACATACCTGTGCGTTACATACCTGTGTGTTACATACCTGTGTTTTACATACCTGTGCGTTACGTACCTGTGTGTTACATACCTGTGTGTTACATACCTGTGTGTTACATACCTGTGCGTTATATACCTGTGCGTTACATACCTGTGTGTTACATACCTGTGTGTTACATACCTGTGTGTTACATACCTGTGCGTTACATACCTGTGTGTTACATACCTGTGCGTTACATACCTGTGTACACCTTCAGTGGGACTGAGAGCAGCTACGCCACTGAAGTTACATCCTGCAGCTTTCAGACTCTGTTTCTGTTTTTTCTGTCTTTGTTTTTTTGTAATTGTAAAGTGACCTCAGGTGTGAGAAAGGCACTATATACATTACACATATTATTATTAGCAGTAGTAGTAGTATGTGATCTAGATAACATGTAGAGCACACACATTGCTACACACACACACACACGCTCAGTAACTTACAGCACTTCCTGTAGGGTGAGTAACCGAGTTAGTGCAGTATTTTAGTGTGACTGATAGATTAGAGCACAGTGAAGAACTCGTTTTTATCGATGTTCTTTACAATCTCAGGGGTTTAAATTCAGAAAGTTAGCGCAGAAGCAGTTCTCAGTTCTAATGATTAAGGAAGATGAAGAAGAATGGAAGGCCAGGAAGGAACATGTGATTTAAAAAAGGCCAACGGTGCCTGCTCTGATTTAAATGAAACCAAATGACCTGCTTAGAGTGTTTAAGACTATTTACTTGCTAATGTACTTGTGAGAATTTATGGACTGTCGTTCAGGGAGAGTTACAGTGCAGCGCTAACGATTTATCTTTAAGGTTAAATTACATTTGGGATGTCGGACCGGCCCGGTTTAAAATCCCTAACCGAATAACACTGCGTCTGAAGCCTGGCGGATGCATTAGCCGTAATTACGCTGACAGTGACAAATCTGCGTCTAACAACGTGCTAATTTATTTCTCTGAAGAGCGCCGGTTGTTAGCGCGTGATAAAACCGCAAGCTGACAGGACGATCCGGAGGCGGCGGCGTGTCCAAACTCTCTGCGCTTCATTCACAACTCCACTCAAAACTCCGAGGAAATCTGAGGAAAAACTCTGTTTCTCTTGCATGTGTAAAAAATCTATTGGATTTCTTTAATATAATTTATACATCTGTTCATAAATCCATTGCAGTTCAGCTCTGTGCAGGAGCGGATCGTTAATGTGCAGCGTTTAAACTCCAGATCACGCCCACTTCCTCGCTCAGATACGGTTAACGCTTATTAAAGTGGCACGTAGCCGATCCTCGTTTGTCCTACTTTCATGGTCCATCTTATTTATCCATTTATTTATTTTGTTTTTAACTCAAAGTTAACGAGTTAACACAATGGTGATGTTTCTCAATACGGCACAACCCAGAGCTTCGATTAGCGCAGCTTCGATTAGCGCAGGTTTGATTAGCGACTGATGCTAAATGTAAATACAGTCATACGTAGTATTTTAACTATAGTTTACCAACGCATCTGAGGGAAATGATGTTTCTGTTTCATTTCATTCTCACTATTCACACGAACTGTCTGTTTATAAGATCCATCAGCTATGGGTGAGTAGATTATTTATTTATTTATTTATTTATTTGGTTGGTTTACTTGTTTACTTTTCCCTTTTTTTCCATTTTTCCATTTTTGCTTTCTTCCTTTCTGCAATGCTTTCATAATCCCTAATTTTATCTTCTTCTTTCCTTCTTTCTTTCTTTCTTTCCTTCCTTCTTTCTTTCTTTCTTTCTTTCAACACCATGATCACGTCAGAAACCCAGAAAGCTTCTGATTGGCTCTCTCATTCCCCTTTGACTCGGTGCCGTGAAGCTGCAGCACTTCTGGAAGCTCGGCTACTTTTGTCCGGTGACATTTTACTTTTCTTCGGCGAGCGTTTCTGAGGAAGCGTTCTGTAAAATACTGTAATTATATAAACGTTGCCGTGCTGGCCTGAGGACATGGAGGCGTCTCTAATTTGCATATTCATGAACATCCATAGATACTTGAATTCTTTATGAGCGTAAACGTGTAGAGATGTTTCTATTTATAGCTCTTTATTGTGCATAGCATATTAAACAATGTATTATTTAACATATAATTATATCTTTAGTGGTTTAAATGACGTCTCCAGGGGTTCCATTTTTTCCTGTACATCATGCGGACAGTTTTTGACAGATCTATTCATTTACGAGAGAGAGAGAGAGAGAGAGAGAGAGAGAGAGAGAGACAGACAGAGAGAGAGAGAGACAGAGACAGAGAGAGAGAGAGACAGAGAGAGAGAGAGAGAGACAGACAGAGAGAGAGAGAGACAGAGAGAGAGACAGACAGAGAGAGAGAGAGAGACAGAGAGAGAGAGAGAGAGAGAGAGACAGGGAGAGAGAGAGAGACAGAGAGAGACAGAGAGAGAGACAGAGAGAGAGAGAGAGACAGACAGAGACAGAGAGAGAGACAGAGAGAGAGAGAGAGATAGAGAGCAATTTTCAGGCTGCTTTGATATATTTATTATTTACATATTTATGAAATGAATAATTTTTTGACGAGTGCTGATATAAACCAGTTCTGAGACGCTCCCAGTTGTAAGCGTTTGACTTGTTCTGCGCTGTTACTCTTCTTCCCTCTTCCTGTTTCTNTCTTCCTGTTTCTCTCCTGCTGTAAATCTCACCCTGAATTCTCTCCCAGATTCAGATTTGATCAGCGTAATGTAAAATAACTCCATCTCACTGCACTCTTGACCCTGTAGTGAATTATTAATAGCTATACCACTGTGAATGATAAATGTTTTGATTGCTTAAATAGGACCTCGGCTCCATTTTTCCTATATGTGATGTCATTTGGGACTAAATTATAGATAAAGCTGAATTATTAGCTAAGCTAAATATTGAAAAATCCATGCAGACCCTGTGGACGTCCTTAAGCTCAGGACCCGAATGGTTTAATATGCAGAATGTTAATTAAAAGTGCCCTTGCAGGTTCACGGCCGTAATCAGATGTGTATTTTTATGATGTATCCGGGTTAAGCGGCCTGAGGCGGGAAAAAAATAATCACTGTACATTAAAAGTTTTCCTGAAAAAGTTCTCCAGCCTACGCCGAAGTAATCAATCAGAACACAGAAGAAACGCAGAGCTTTTGCCTTGTATCAGTCAACCAATCAGAGAGCTGGGTGTCTCCTTCCTGTCACAGGAAGTCATGGAGGTGTTCAGTCTACTGTGGGCGTGGCCTTTTTTCAAATGTGAACTAAATGCAGGCAGGAATCTAACCAACGCCTAAAGAACCTTTAAAGAACCCATTTTTCAAAGAATGTAGGACATGGAGTGCCATAAAACTGAATTTCTCACCCCTACCTCAGGGTTTATTCACTTGTCTTTCTTGGAGAACCCATAACGGTTCTATGTAGATCTTTTTTTGGAACTTAAGAACCCTTAACCTTCTAACAAACATTTTAAAGAACCTTTAAGGTGTAGAAGTTAGAAGCTGCTGAAATATATTTTCCCTTCATTCTTTAAAAAAAAACCTGTAGAAGCTTCAGGCGGTCTTCAGCTGTCCCTCTGTAGAGCCATGAAGGTTCTCTGTAGATCTTTCTGTGGAAGCTAAGAACCATTAATTATCTAACAAACCCTTAAAGAACTCTTGTTTGTAAGAGAGTAGGAATTAGGGCTTTAGCGCATTAGATTGTTAGCTAAACATGATTAGCTAGCTAGGAAGTATAAGGTATTATATATAAATAGATAAAAAAGGCAAGAAATTGTTATTGAAATATGCTAAGGAAGTAATAAACACTGTGTGTGTGTGTGTGTGTGTGTGTGTGTGTGTGTGTGTGTGTGTGTGTGTGTTACAATAAAACACTGAGTTTTACTGTTATCTCCCTGATGTTGATTATTTTCCTATAACAGCATTTATAACAGTTTTATTACTGTTTTTATTTATTTATTAATTTTATCAGCACTTTACCAACGATTACATTTTTTATTTATTAAATAACAAGAAGTCTAGTTTTTATAGTTTTTATCTGTTTATAGTTACATTAATGTTGTGGAACATTTGTGAAACAGGTTAGTTCCAACATGCTGAGCAGTACTTCAGACAGGTGTGTTAACGTAGAGCGTAAGCTTGGCACTTTCGGTGAGAAAGTTTCCTACGTTAATGTGAAGTGATCTACAAAACAAAGTTTAAACCGAGACGCCACTTTAAATCATCTGAGCTAAATTAATTAAAGAAAAGTTCTCACCTTAAATTAAACAGCTCTGTAATGACACTTATGCTGCGTTCATTACAGCTGGGGATCTCAGTATTTTCCCGACTCGGGACTTCCTACGTCTCTCATCAGAGCGTTTACACGACCTCCACTGCCCGAGGAGAAGTAAAAAATCAGACATGCAGAGAAAGCTAGCGCTAATTACACCGCCGCGAGAATGTTAAAACGCTTTTAAAGAGATTTTATACTTTTACACAAAAATACAAGGAAGAGTTACGAAGTGCATGAGAAAGATCTACATTACATTACTGCATCATCCAACTGAACATCATCCAACTGAACATCATCCTAAAGAACATCATCCTAAAGAACATCATCCAAAAGAACATCATCCAAAAGAACATCATCCTAAAGAACATCATCCAACTGAACATCATCCAACTGAACATCATCCAACTGAACATCATCCTAAAGAACATCATCCAAAAGAACATCATCCAAAAGAACATCATCCTAAAGAACATGACAATCTCTGACTTTCCATGTACACACTTAGAAAACACTATCACAGTTCTAGTACAAAGTGCACAAAGTAGATTTTTTTTGGATACTAAGAACCGTTAATTAACCTGAAGAACCCCTGAAGAACCTGTTTTCTAAGACTGCAGGAATTACGAGCTGATGTTCAAAACAGGTTTTTCTGAAATTCTTAGAAAATTTTGAACTTATAAATTAAAGGTTCTTCAGTCGTTCCTCTTGGAGACCCCATGAAGGTTCTGTGTGGATCCCTGCACTAGAGCGTTTCCCTTCACTATCTAACAAACCCTTTAAGAACCCTTTTCTTCTAACAGTGCACAGGCTCTGACACGGCTCTGACACGGCTCTGTAGCGGCTCTGTAGCGGCTCTGACGCGTCTCTGAAGTGACTCTGTAGCGTCTCTGTAGCGACTCTGAAGCGACTCTGTAGCGGCTCTGTAGCGACTCTGTAGCGGCTCTGAAGCGACTCTGAAGCGGCTCTGTAGCGACTCTGTAGCGTCTCTGTAGCGACTCTGTAGCGTCTCTGTAGCGGCTCTGAAGCGGCTCTGAAGCGGCTCTGTAGCGGCTCTGTAGCGTCTCTGTAGCGACTCTGAAGCGACTCTGTAGCGTCTCTGTAGCGACTCTGAAGCGACTCTGTAGCGACTCTGTAGCGGCTCTGAAGCGGCTCTGAAGCGGCTCTGAAGCGACTCTGAAGCGACTCTGTAGCGGCTCTGACGCGGCTCTGACGCGGCTCTGAAGCGACTCTGAAGCGACTCTGAAGCGGCTCTGAAGCGGCTCTGAAGCGGCTCTGACGCGGCTCTGACGCGGCTCTGAAGCGACTCTGAAGCGACTCTGTAGCGACTCTGAAGCGACTCTGAAGCGACTCTGAAGCGGCTCTGAAGCGACTCTGTAGCGACTCTGAAGCGGCTCTGAAGCGGATCTGACGCGGCTCTGACGCGGCTCTGAAGCGGCTCTGTAGCGACTCTGTAGCGTCTCTGTAGCGACTCTGAAGCGGCTCTGTAGCGGCTCTGTAGCGTCTCTGTAGCGACTCTGAAGCGACTCTGTAGCGACTCTGTAGCGACTCTGAAGCGACTCTGTAGCGACTCTGTAGCGGCTCTGTAGCGGCTCTGTAGCGGCTCTGTAGCGGCCCGCGAGCCTTCAGTGCAGCCGCAGAATACAGACAAAACATTCTGCTCCATCAAGTGCTACACATTTACAGCTTCAGAACTTCTGTCTCTTTCTTTCTCTTCCTCCTTCTGTACCTCTCTTTCTCTCTCCCTCCCTCTCTCTCTCTCTATCTCATTCTCTCTCTCTCTCACTCTCACCCTCACTCTCTCTCTCCCCCTCTCTCTCTATCTCATTCTCTCTCTCTCTCTCACTCTTTCTTTCTCTGTCTCTCTCCAGCTCTCTCTCTCACTCTCTCTCTTTCTCTCTCACTCTTCCTCCCTCTCTCCCTCTCCCTCTCTCTCCCTCCCTCCCTCTCCCTCCCTCCCTCTCTCTCCAGCTCTCTCTCTCACTCTCTCTCTTTCTCTCTCACTCTTCCTCCCTCTCTCCCTCTCCCTCTCTCCCTCTCCCTCTCTCTCCCTCCCTCCCTCTCTCTCCAGCTCTCTCTCTCCAGCTCTCTCTCTCTCACTCTCTCTCTCTTTCTCTCTCACTCTCACCCTCTCTCTCTCTCTCCCTCTCTCTCCCCCCCTCTCTCTCTCTCTCCATGGTGCCTGCTCTCGGCGTGTCTAAATGAAGCCTGGCCTTCGACTCAGCGTGTTCATTAAGGTGAGCGAGCGGCTGAATGAGGGAGGAAAAAAGATGAGCTCTGATCCTCTCAGGGACAAACGGCAAATATTTGAATGAGAATCTCTTTTACATTCAGTCACCAGAGAAAGAAACAGAAACAGAGAAAGAAAGACACCGATAGAGGGAGAGAGCGCGAATGAAAAGGACGAATAGAGAGTATAAAGAGACGGAGAGAAGGAGAGAGAGAGAGAGAGAGAGAGAGAGAGAGAGACTGATGGACAGAGACAGACAGAGAGAGAAACTCTTATGTTATTATACAGTTGAGGCCAGTTAGCTGCCCAAAAAATAAAGAAATATGCAAATTAGTTGTAAATTATAGAATCCTCTAAATCTCATACAGCTCCGCCTCCAAACTTTAGGCCACGCCTCCTACCACTCATGTGACTTTGAAACAACAAACTACAGCAAACCCTTGTAAAGATATTAAGATATAAAGACATTTTTTTAATCCAGTGACTCTTTAAACATTCTGAAGCTTGGAGCCAAAAAGGATATAAGCGTGTATGTAAGTGGGCGGAGCCTCTGATGTGGTGGTGGATACAAGCATCGTTTTAACAGAAGAACCCTGAGAAGCCTACATTACACTGCTGATTTCAGTTCTGCTGATTTCATACTGATTTTTAGTTCATATTTTACTTTGCGGAGTGAGGGTGGTGAACTCGGAGGCTTGGTGAGGCAGCGGCTCGTTGTGGTGTCTCACAGCTCCAGGGTTCTGCGTTCAATCCTGACCTCTGCCAGGGCTTCTTTATGGGTTCCCCAGGCTTCACCTGAGCAGCTAATTATTTAGCTGAATTATTTTTGGCTAAGTCAGTGGAAACACCTCCACTTTCGCTGAGATGCTCCTGTGTGATGATGAACACATGCAGATTTCTTGCATGATGCTAAACCGGAGGCCGTACGCTTCCTGCGTTAGCCTCGTAGCTCCGGTCCAAAATGAAACAAGCAGCCTGCGCACAGAGAACACGTCTCGGCTGATCGACTACATTTGGAGTTCATTTTCAGCTGAACTGCTCCTTTAACAGCTCTGTGTTTGGATTGAATTCTGCTTCTCTTGTAAGTCGTTTTGGATGAAAGAATCTGCCAAGTGAATAAATGTACGCAGGAGAAGGCTAACCTGCAATAATCGCAGTAATACACAATAACAACAGAACCGCGAGGTGTGCGAGTCATCGATCACCTCAGCAGATAACAGCACAGCATAAATGAAACCCACACACACACACACACACACACACACACACGCTCGGAGAGATGTATATTCCTGCATTGGCATTCAAGTGCTCTTCGACAGAGATGTTTATTCAGCGCGGTTATTGAACACTTGAGCTGTCAAATTCCCTTAAAGTCCCCGTCAATTTATTTTCATAGTTTCTTATTGTTAGCTGCAGCTTCGGTGTGAGTTTACCTCCGACTGCTGCTGCTTTTTCAGCTTCTGTTTTATAAAAGTGCAAGTGACATCACTGCTACCAAATCACCAATCACGATTAATTAGTCGTGTCTCTAAGTGGACTCCGCTGACGCTGCGCCGCTCTAACGACTCTTTTTCTTTGTTTCTTCCGGCTGCACGTTGAAAAGCAGAGACTACGGTTTCTGGTATTTTTCATGTTTGTGTAATAAAATCACACAGCATTTAAAAGGAAAAAAACACGGCGAAGTTTGTATCTGACGCGCTGATGAAGCTCCGCTCTGTCATTCCTACAGGCTTCTCTAGCACTAACACTGCTAATGAGGTGTTTAGGTTGCCGTGGAGACGCTTCTGTCATATTGTGTCATATTAACTACAGGAGGTGAAAATACCTTTGCTTTGTTAAGCAGCACAAATCAACAGGGTGCAGAATAATACATTTCCCCATCAATTATAATGTTTATTTTTATTTACATAGTAAATAAGCGTTTAAGGGTTTTCTTTTAAACTTTTAAAAAGTTTCCTTCAGGTGTACTGACTCTGAGCATTGCCTTGTCACTGAAGGTTGCTTTCTAAAACAGAACGATGTTCTGAGCGAAGCAGGATGCGGCCGCAAAGTAAACAGACTCATCACTAAAGAGTTCGGAGACGGCGCTTTAGTCGGTAATAATCATCTGTTTGTAAATAAGATTTAGCAGCTAATACTTAAAGACGTTACCATAGAAACAGTCTGCAACTGTGAACGTTGGATCGGCGCTTTCAGAGTCGGCCGTTTTCCGGGGATTGAGCGTCAGCCACGTTGGTGAGCTGGAAGAATGGCCGCCTCGTGACATCTCTACTGCCCCCTAGTGGCAGAAGCTGTTCTCCTGCAACACGCGCAACAAGTTATTTATCCCAAAAGTTCTAACTAACATGTTTGTTTTTTGGAAGTTACTTTATTAAAACATGGAGTTGCTTTTCCTTTTGGAATCTAAAGTTTGGAAGATAAAATATGAAAATCAGATGAAGTCTGACTGCCGTATTGAACAATAAGCAGCAAACACGTGAGGTTACGGATCTCACACCCGTGTTTTCAGAGACATGGTTGGAAAATAAAATCAGAAAGACGTGCGGATCGTATAAACGTGACGGCTCAGATCTCACGTCTCGTCTTTCAGCTTCCATTTCTGATTATCACAGCGATGTGCACAATCACCTCCTACATCAGGAAGCGGAGTGCACCAGAGTGTAAGTGTGTGTAAGTCTATGATTGCACACACACACACACACACACACACACACACACACACACACACACACACACACTTCCCCTCCTGTGTAATATGATATGTGCTGGGCAGATACATTAGGCGGCTCGGCAGTAATGTTCCACATTGAAGAGGTTTTTTTTTTCATACAGCCATAAAAATGATTTTAAAGCAGTATTTTATTTATTTATTTCTTGCATATCAGTAGCACCACAGTGCCCCCTTTTGGCAGCATGGGATAAAAACACCAGATGAAAAATGAGGCTTTTTAGACTGTTTGTTTTTGAGCTCACTCTATGAGGAGCTTCAGTAGTTCATCAGAAGAATCCTGGACAGGTGTAAAAATCTTGTAGCAGATTTTAAATGGCGTGACGCGCCTCCACGAGCCCAGCTTCTTTGTTCTTTGTTGTTTTATTGAAAGACAAATCTGTGGCTCGTGAACCCATAATTACACACTGGTTATTAATATGTTATAACTACAACAGCCATTTACAACTGTACATTAACCTAATTAAATAGTCTAATAAATAATTAATAAGCACTGTGTGTGTTAGTGTTATGTTATGTTACACTTATGCTACAGCAGCTATACACAGCCGTTCCCTCACCAGCTGCTCTCTTTTCTCTCTGGAAGTCCAGAAGACGAACAAACACAGCTTGTCATGTTCCTGAGAAGCCGCAAAGAAGCGTAAACTCCTCTGTCCTGAAGACGTCGGAGAACTTACAGCTACAGCTTCACCTCTGACTGTTACAGAGCGCTGACACTGGAGACTCCTTCCATCACTGTTACAGAAATTACAGAGATTAATTTGAGATTTAGAGATTAATTATTAGAGATTATTTAGATTTAGGGTTAGGGTTAGAGAGAAAGGTTTAGGGTTGAAGTTCAGGGTTACGGTTTGAGATTAGGAGTTGGTGTTTTATGATTAGAGATTAAGCTTTAGGCTGAGGGTTTGGGGCGAGATAGGGAATAGGATTAAGGGTTTGGGGTTATGGCTGGGTTTGGGATTGGAGGGTTGGAGAGCTAAAATTAAATAATGGGTTATGGTTAGAATTAGAGTTTAGGGATTAGATGTAAGATTTATCATTAAGGGTTAGAGCTAGGTATTTAAGGTTGGTTAAGATTAGGGTTTAGGGTTAGGGATTAAGGCTGGGGTTAAGAGTTTAGGCTTTGAGTCAGTGTTTATGGTTTGGGTTGAGATTTGAATTTTCAGATAAGATTCAGGGATTAAGGGGTAAATGTTTGCACTTAAATGAAGGGTTATGGGTTAGAGATGAGAGGAAGATTAAATTATCGCTGTGTCATAGTCGAAATTATATACTGGCCTCACAATGATGTGAAAAACAAAGAGAGCAGAATATTCAGATAAATTTCAGGTTAATATTGAAACTTTTTCCTGTCTGAGTGTTAAATAAAAGTTTATAGAATAGAGCTGGATGTGGAGAAAACAGCTCCTGGTCGTGAGCTGAGAGTTTTATTTATAACTGTAATGGTGTCAGAGCTGAAGGGACAAAAGTTTGTCTTGAAGTGTACACTAGTTTAATCTGAGCACACTTCCTGTTCGAAGCCTCCGACTGATCGCTGTCAAACACTCTGTGGTTTTAATACACACTCGTCCTGACGTTTCACGGGTAGTGCCATTATAAACTCGTCCAATTTGAGTGACATCGTTCACTGGCACTGGATTGCATCATGTTCACATTATGGTTCTCTATATTACTGCGAGACAGTATTTAAATGGAACATAGCCGGGGGAGATCACATAATCAAGCGCACACAGAGTGCTGACTGCGGCACAAACTTCAACTGCCTATCAAATTTCTGTTCAACTCTTTCACTTACTTTTTGCTCATTCTTTCCCACTAAGCTTAGCCAATAGTTCGTTAGTTAGCTAATTAGGAAGAGTGATTTGATGCCCTGCAGCATTTCCCAAAGAAACGCTTCAGTGAAAATGTAAATGTACACAATTTATCTCTGCTTAGCACGAGTGTAGTCAATCAGACAAGACATGTTTGGTTTGGTGTTCACTCGGTCTGCAAGGCTAATGGTGCCAATAATTAACGGAAGAAAACTGGAACCCGGAATGTTGCGTAAGTAGATTCCCAAATCTTTCAAAACTCACTCTGAAAAAATTAAATAAAATATTGTGCAAAATCACAGATATATAGCACAAAGTTTCACTCTAACCTATCCACATCACTTCCTGCTTTCTGCTACACTTCGACTCTTAACTCAAATTTGTGGGCGGGGCCTAGGGGGAGGGCCTAGGGGGCGGGCCTAGGGGGCGGGCTTAGGGGGCGGAGTAAATCCAAAGTGCACAGAGGGAAAAGCGATTTTATTTGTCCAACATGTAGGCCCATCGTTCCGGCGTTCAGCCACATGGTGAAGTTTAGTTCGTGTTTCCAGATGACAGAAAGTCCCACTGTGTCCTAAACACCAAACTGAAAGCAGGCGAGAACAGGACCAAAAAAATAATTTAAAAAAAGATCTGTGCTCCTAAATACAGAGCCCGTGCGGCCGGCGTCAGGCTAAAGGCTCGGGGCTTACACTTAGGGCTTTAATCTACATTCGGTGAGAGTTTAGAGAGTCTGTAGAGCAGAAGGTGTGAGCAGGGGGCGGAGCCAGAGTCAGCCATCGCGGAAGTGAAAAGTGAAAAATAATAAATAAATAAATAAAGAATGTTCTGCTTGCTGAAAATGGCTAAAAGAAAATTACAAGTTTTTACACTGAAAAAGTAAAAATGACTAAAATTGTGAGCAAAAGTTTCCATTTTGATCCAAAAAGCAAAAAATCCTGTGAAATATTTTAATTTCATATTTTTACTTTCCTGTCAGTTCGTTTTTGTGTAATTTAAAGTCCTAGTGAAATGACATGTTTTTATTATTATTATTATTTCTATTCCCTTGTGGTTGAACATTTTTTTGTGCCACTTCAATAAACACACAGGATGAGTTTCTTTAGCAGGAAGCACGAGCTTGAAGCGGCGTTCGGTTCGAACCTTGAAACTGAGCCAAGCGGATTTCAGTTTAACACGTTGTGGACGTCTTCTTTAAAATCCCGAGTGAAACTCCATCAGCGAGATAGAGCCTTGTCTTTCACTCGTCTCTGACTGAAGGGTCTATTTTCTTGGAGATGGAGGAGAGACAAATCACAGGGACGAGAGAGTCTAAGGAAAAAGTAATCAAAAAAAAAGAAAAGAAAGAAAAAACGGCAGCAGCTAGGCCAATCTCCAAAATGGCGGATTGCTCAGGGCCCCAAAGCCGCGACGTGAGATTCCATTACAGCCGAAATGGGAAATAGCAACACAATTATCTCAAGTCCAATTCTCCGAGCTCCATTGTGTCGGCAAACTGAGATCTGGGTTGGGATTTAGAGTTGCCAGGGGAGGGGAGGGGGTGAAGACAGGGAACGCTCGCTCCCCTTTTTCCATCAGAGCAAAGGGAGAGAAAAAAAGAGAGATGCCAGGAGAGAAAAGGCATGGCTCGGAATTCAAAAGATCGGCCTTGGATGGCTCGGAGGAGCAGAAGGACGTCTCGAGAGACCATCTGGAGGACTCGGACTCGCTCTCGGACATCAACAGAGACGGACGCTGGGGAGAAGAAGTGAGAAAAAAATCTGAAAATAAGAGAAAAAACAGAGAAAGGGAAAACATAAAATCAGAAAAGCAATTGAGAGCGCTCAGACGAGCCGTGATAAGACTGAAAAGGGCTCTGAATGACTGGAGACTGTTTCCCATGATGCCTCATTTCTCTGTGCCTTTGTTTCTTTGTTTATTCTACAATGATGCAATTATGTGAAAGGTCCAACACCGCGGTGGCATTTCAGCGGACGCGTCTACATTACGCCAGCAAGTGATTAAAACTGCCTTTTAGGGGTTTTTTTGAAAGCAGCCACTTTGTGGTCTTGAAAGGAGTGTGTGTGTGTGTGTGTGTGTGTGTGTGTGTGTGTGTGTGTAAGAGAGAGATGGTAAATAGACCTTGATAAAAACATTAGTGCTGATTTGAGGCTTTGAATTAATTACATGTCACAATACTCCGAGTGTAGAGTAATTAAATGTGTGATTTAAAGCCATTTTCTCGGCATGTCGAGGTCTCGGCCGCCGGATCGGGTCACGCGCCGCCGGATCGGGTCACGCGCTGCTGGATCGGCTTTGCATATCAATTATAGTCATTTAATCAATTACCAAATACTAATGAAATATTTCTCCATCATTCTTTACATTCTTTCCTCTCAGAGTGACATTTAAAATAAAAAGCTTTTTGTTCACTCCGTGTGTTTGTTTAATGCAGTAATTCATTTTAAACCGGATCTGAGGAGGGGCCTCAGGAGGGCGAGTCACATGACACATTCTTTCCTGATTCTTAATGAACACTTTATTTGAGTATAAATGTTTCTGTCGGCGTTTATCTCTCCACGTGTTAAAGGCAAATTTACTTTAATCAATTTGCTATTCGTTCACATTTCTGAAAAAGATGATCTGCGATTTGGCTCCTGATGATCACCTAAAAGAGCCGACTCAAAAGTTCAGCTCAGAGAACCGAGTCAGTGTCTTGACTCAAAGATCCAAGTCAAATATCTGAGTCAAAGAACCAGGATCTGAGCTCTGACTCAAAAATTCATTTATTAAAAAAAAAAAACTCAAAGGTCTGACACATTTACATTTACAGAGTTTGGCAGATGCTCTCATCCAGAGCGACTTACAGTAGTGCTTTGAAGTCTATCAAAAATACATTCTGCTATTGGCTCACTAGGTCACAAACTANGTGTGTGTGTGTGTGTGTAAGTGCTAACTTAAGTACTTTATGAAGAGGTAAGTCTTTAGACGTCGTTTGAAGACTGCGAGTGACTCAAAGATCTGACTCAAAGATCTGACTCAAAGATCCAACTCAAAGATCTGACTCAAAGATCTATTACTGATAGATAATATATGATATACATGATAACATATTAGAATAAGCAAACTGAGATAAACAAGTCAGAGGCCAAACCAATAATCCAGACCTTCAGAACCTGAGATCCTGCAGAAACTCTTATGAACAAACATGATTTCTGATGAAATCAGACATGACAGATGACAACTCGGCAGGTTATCAGTCGTGTTTCAGGTCCCAGACACACGTGCACAGTGTATAGCATACGACCCTTATCACTGGTGGAATAAAATATATTTAAACAGCGTCTTGAAACAAACCGGAAGTTCAGACAGATTTCAGAACATCAGAAGAGAACATTTGGCATCAGTTCTTAATTTCTGAAGAAATAAAAACAATTTGAAAGTGTCTTAATCTTTTAAAGCACATTAACTTCACTGAAGTGCTCCTAGTGCGAAACACACAACAGGAAGATGATGTGTGTGTTTGATAACAGTTAATTACGTCCTGGACGATAGAATGTGAAGGAAGAATGAAAGGAGAAATAAAAGGAGTGAGAAAAAAAATTCCCTCAAGTTATCAGAGCTGGAACACAAACGGCGGTGTGAAGCCAGACACGCCGCTTTATAAACTTGTTAACAGGAAATAAAAGGTGCTCCGGGTATAAAAGAGACTTTATCGGCCTCCTCGGCGCAGACAAAAGGGATTTCACAGGCACTAATTACACTGACGCAATCAACACGAAAGACTGAAGGAAATCCCTCCATCATCCAGGACTCGGGGCGCGACCTCTCCGCCTGCGCTGATGAGCGATGGAGTGATTAGTACGACTGAAACTCAGCAGCAGAATGAGGGAGTAAAACTCAGCGACATCGTGTCCTGTTGCTCCAGACATCATGCGTCGTGCTTGGAGCTCGTGTAGCGACGGGAATAATATCCGATTAATCCTGTTAGAAACAGAGGCTTTACTCGGAAAAGTGTGGAAAAAATCGCAAAATGGAACAAACACTTACATCTCGAAATTCAAGGAAGTTCATAAACAGTTCAGTGAAGTGACTAAAGTTAATGAGCTGCTGGATTCTGCGCTCTGATTGGTCAGGAGGTGTTGATTAATTCTCTGTAACAGCGGCTCTGACAGCAGCGCAGGTTTATATTAACGCTCTCGGTCTCATACGCTATCGTTTCCATAGCAACAGC
>CM074951.1:445010-456177 GCA_037577455.1 Pangasius macronema
ATCTGGCCTCCCTAACTTTGTCCCCCAAACGTCCAACATGAGCTGTCCCTCTGATGTACTCGTTCCTAATCCTGGCTGGAGTATAAGTGGAATAAAACAGGAAAACATTGAAGCTCAGGGTGGTAACAGGTGACGGGTAAGAATAAATAAATAAACTATAAAGAAAGAAAGAAAGAAAGAAAGAAAGAAAGAAAGACTGTACTGCTGTGGATACTACTAAGAAAATCACTAGTGAAATACACACTGCATCTTTATATCTATTCTAATATATATTTTATAATTCCAATTTAAATTAATAAATAAATAAATAAAGCGGTGAAACTGAAGTGGGTTAAAGGTTAAACTCCGAGCTTTTTAACACTTTCAGAAATAAATTCACTTTTCTCGGGAAGAAGAAGAAGAACATTATTCTCTCTCCCACTCGAAGCCTGGATCAGAAGCGAAGCCACAAAGCTAATTCAATTAATCTGTTCGCTCATTAGAGGAGAGAAGGAAAAAAACAGAGGTGAGAAGATGAGTGTAATGAGCGGAGGATCAGGAAGTGTGTTCCGCCTCAGAGCCGCTCGGGGTTTATTATTAGCGCTCGCGCTCCCGAGCCGCCGCACTTCCGGTTATTAAACCGATAAAAGTGTAAAGTGGCGGAAACACAGCGGCCACGAACCCGAACCCGAACCTTTACAGGCTCTCCGCTCTGTCACACGGGGACAGGGCAGCTCTATTACAGCTTCTTTACAAGGGGTGTGTGTGTGTGTGTGTGTGTGTGTGTGTGTGTGTGTGTAATGACCATTACTGAAGTCGACCAATTAGTAGCTTTGCCTCATCTCACTTTCTCTCTCTTTCTTTCTTTCTTTTCATACTCCCGAACACACTTCCGGTCTCTTTCTCTCTCTGTCTTCTTTCTTACTTTTTTCTTTCTTTTCATTCTTACCCTTTTCTACCCTTTTTAATCCCTCCTTTTATTCCCCCGTTATTTTTTTTTCGTCCCCGTGTTTTTCCCCTTTATTCTCCACGGCTTTATCCTGAACTTCATCTCTGTAAGTTTCAGAAATAATCTCATGCTTGTTACCGAAACTGAACCGAGTGTGAAAAAACACTTCATGTTACAAATTAAATTTCGGGAAGTGACGAATCTTGAGATCTGTAATTATCAGCACGAGTAATTAATCCTCCGCAAAGCGAGAGCTCAGAACTGCTTAACGACAAGTGCAGAAAGTTTTCTCTCCGCTCCAAGTGGATGGTTTTAAAAGGGTTTTTTGTCATGCTTCAGCATCGTCACTCTATCATTTGTTTCAAGGAGAGAGAGAGAGAGAGAGAGAGAGAGAGAGAGAGAGAGAGAGAGTGTGTGTGTTTGTCCAATTTCAGAAGAGATGAAAAGAACCGAAGGCCTTCTGACTGTTTACGGTAAAAACCTCCTTAATGAGAACTTGGTGAGTTTTCCCTCTAAACCACTAAAGCTCACGTTTCTCACACAAACACAACGTCAAATGTCTGTCACGTGCCCATATTTACTGCCACAGAAACAAAGGAAAAACACACACACGTGTGAGTGTGACGGCTTGGCAAACCTCAGTGGAGAGGAAGATGAGTGAAAGAGGAAGATGAGTGAAGAGGAAGACGAGTGTTAGAGGAAGACGAGTGTTAGAGGAAGACGAGTGTTAGAGGAAGACGAGTGTTAGAGCGTCTGAAGGCCCCTTGATGTAGTGAAAGTGCGCACTTCTTCCCCGCGTCAGTAATTGGGAGTGTTTCTGTATCTGAGATTTTCAGTGCTGTTTTTTTAAGAGAAGGTTTAATGAGAGAAGATGAAAAAAGAAGCGCAGAACTGTGTGGGGAGAAAAAAAGACTTTTGGAAGAAGACTTTTGTGTGGATTTCTCTGTAGAATGTTGTGCGATCGGGCTGCGATGACACGTCCTTGCTTTTAAAGGACTCGCCGCAAAAATGCACTTTAACAGGAAAAGAATCCTCCTTCAGCGAGCTCGGTCTTTTTATACGCCGCGAACGTAACTGCCTTCAGCCGGCAACTGAACAAATGACTGAAATCGCAGGGAAATGGTTTGATTTGTCCAGAGGCTAACCTTTAACTGGATGCTTTTATGCCAGTTTTCAAGATTAAAGGTTTTTCTTCTTTTTTTCTACTCGCAGAAAATTGCTGTAAATCTGAACATCGGAACTGAACACGAGGTTACGGTTTACAGATTCAGAGTTTCAGAGACTGTGGAGTTTTGGCTGGGTGTGTAGAGGTTAGTGTTAGCAGTTAGGGGTTTCTTGTTTTAGCNCATTCAGTTAAATGATTCCTCCACTGATTCATTTAGTTAAATGATTCCTCCACTGATTCATTCAGTTAAATGATTCCTCCACTGATTCATTCAGTTAAATGATTCCTCCACTGATTCATTCAGTTAAATGATTCCTCCACTGATTCATTG
Source organism: Pangasius macronema (assembly GCA_037577455.1). NCBI lineage: Eukaryota > Metazoa > Chordata > Actinopteri > Siluriformes > Pangasiidae > Pangasius > Pangasius macronema. The sequence continues at coordinate 447,435 of CM074951.1, forward strand.
TTGTGAGTCGTTCCCTCTGTTCAGTTGCTGATGAAGTTCTCCGTTTCCAATTTGCTGACTTGTGTACTGGGCTTACTCTATGTGTGTGTCTGCATTTATAATGAGTTTGTATTTCTGACACTGCTGCATCTGCTGAAACACAGAATGAGCTCAGACACGACTCACTGACTCGACTGATTCACTGAACACGAGAGGAGCGAATCTCAAGTCAGGACCAAAAGGATTCTCTGCTCAGATCAGGTTCAGCACACATGCAAGCGCAAATATGACTCACACAATTCATGACTGTTCAGAAGAAACCCAAACATAAAGCTTAAAAAAGTGAAGAATTAAAGATGTCATGAGTCACAGACTCACTGAACAAGAGAACAGAATCAGACATGAGTAAAATGATTCACGTGATTCACTCGAGCGGTGCAGATCATTTAAGTTTAGCGGTTTGCAACTGCGACGTCTGTCAGGAGCACCCGAACGAAGAGAATGACTCACTGCGCGGCAGGAACCGACACTGATTCACCTTAGTGACTCACTCAAAAGAAGTGAATCATTCACAAATGAAGCTTGTCTTGTGATAGATACTGATTCATTCACCTTAATGACTAGTTCAGACAGTCTGAGCTGTTTGTAAGAAGGAAACGTTTTAGTGCCCACTGCTGATTTGTTCTCCATATTGGCTCCTTCAGAAACAGTGAATTATTTTCAAACTTGTTTAGTGACTCGTGACTCATTCAAAAAGACAGAATCTTTCATGAAGTTAAAGAAGTCTAGCGAGAGATACCGATTCAGTCGCCTGCGTGACTCGCTCAAAAAGAACGAATCATTTGCAAATGAAACATGGCTACTGACCAGTTCAGCTTAGTGACTCGTTCAAAAATAGCGACTCATTCCCAAGTTAAACGTGTCTAGTGAGCAGTATTGATTTGTTCAACTTAGCAACTCAAAGAGTGTGAGTCATTTGCAAACAAAACATTTCGAGTGAGCAGTATTGAATCATTCACCTAAGTGACTCGTTCAAATAGACTGAATCATCTGTGAATGAATCGTCAATAAGAGTCGTTTAGTATCTAGTGTGGATACAATAGAGCCGCCTAGCCCAGATAACTTTAGCTAGTTAGTTAGTTAGTTAGTTAGTTAGTTAGTTAGTTAAGCAGAGAAGTTAGGATAGAGACTTTTCTCCTGAATATAAATAATGAGTCGTTAAAGCAGGAGTCATTTGGGTTCGGGTGTACTGTATGTGTATTTACATGCACCTGAGCATAAGGAAACGAATCAGTCACTTCAGACAGGAAGTAGTTTGGAGGGAAATAAAAGAGATTTCTCACTAGCGTACGTCTGTGTCTGTATTTAGGAGAGACATTTAAACCCGAGAATGTTCGAACCCTGAGCACAGAAGAGACTTTGGGCCTCCGAGGCTTTCAGGGTGGTTTAGATGGTGGGATTTTAGAGTAAAAACGTTCTACTTGTATTAATAGAAAAAGAGGAGAAATGTGTTTCCTCTCAGTGTGGAAGGACAGCTGGTGTGTTTTATTCATTTGTTTATTCATTTATATATTTATTAAACTGAGCGGTGTGTAAAACGGATGCTGCGCTCTCAGCTGTGGATAAAATAAGAAAATGGAGACTTGTGTTGTTCGCATTACCTGCACCGTGGTAATTCCATCAACACCTGCGGAGAGAAACACACCACCGTGACACTTCACACTTCACACACCTCCGTTCTGGCTGGATTGTGTCTCTCGCGGGAAAACGGCGCAGGCGTTTGTCGGGTATAAATGTGGAACGGGGTTTATGACAGACACACGCGCTCGTGTTTCCGTCACGCCGCGATCAAAGGACCAACTCGTAGCGATTTTTCATTGGATTTTAAACACTCTGGTCACACCGGGTATTACACAGCGTGCACAAAAGCACAATGCACGAGCGCTTCACACTGCAGCTTAGAGACTTCTGCGTGAAATTATTTTACAAAACTTTCTTTCAGAATTGATAAAGACTTCAGCTGAGCAACTCCATGCTCTCCGAAGGAGCTATGAATATGCATGAATATGCAAATCAGAACCACCCCCATGCTCTACCCCCCCTCTACCATTCCTAACCACCAACATTAGCCAACGTAGTTAGCCAGTTAGCTAACTCCTAGCAAACTAGCTCACAGCAGGATTCAGTCTCAGAGAAACTATTCATTTATTTACATTTTTTCTTATTTTGTTTATATATATATATATTTACTCCTTTCCTGTGTTTGTGTGAGTGCGAGTGAGTTTAACTGATAGACAGTAAAACCCGTTTTTGGTTCTTAAGCATAATGACAATGACTTTCCAGACGTCCTAGACCTGACAACATAAAGCAGCTGGTGTGTGTGTGTGTGTGTGTGTGTGTGTGTGTGTGTTCCCTTTGTGTCTAGAAGAAGTTGCTGACTCAGCATCAGTGAAAATGAAGCTCCAGGAAATAATTATGATTAAGTGCGGCTTGGCAACGTCTCCACTTGGCCACTAAATCACACAAATAAGCCCGAGGGCTGTGTTCGGATCAGAACGAGACATTTTAATGTTCCTTTACTAAAAGTGGAAAGTGTTAGCGCAATAATTCCAAGTAAATGGTTAAGTTTGGACACTTAAGGGTCAGTTACAGAAATGCATCATGGGCCAAAAGAAGCAGTTTTGATTAAATCTTTTATTTTTTAGAAAGATGTGAGAATGTGTAGCTCACGCTTCCAAGGCTGGAAACGTGACCATGTGTCCATTCCTCTTTCTTTTAACCAGGAAACGTCTCGTTTGTTCCAAGTAAATAAAATCTTTCTCACGTTTTGCTATTTTGTTGATATTTTAGGGTTTATTAGTAAATATTAGGAATGAATACAAAGAGAAATAACATCACCATCGACACATTAGAATCATTTCAGAATAGTTTATTTCTAAACAGTGGCTATGAATTGAACTAGTTTTAGGATCGATAAGACGCAGTTACTGCTCACAACCATCCACGGGTTCTTCAGCGTGGACGTTCAGAGCTGCTTTATAGAGTAGAAATGTTGTAATAACAGTGAAAGAAGTTTCATTTATTTATTTAAAAGTATTAATTCTCAAATCTCTCAGCTGTCTGAGGCTGAGCTGAAGACGGCTGGCCCTTAGATCTCAGATCTTCAGTCTTTAGATTCACTGCTTGAATCAGTTTGATGTTTCTTCTTGGATCTTCTTCAGTTGCAGCATGAAAATGTTCTTGACTCGGGTCTTGTGTCTTGGCACTCCCGGCTAGCTCGCCAAACATTCGACTGTGATGTCCAGACACGTTGTTCTCGTGTTTATATAAAGAACAGAGACGCTCACGCAATGCAGTGGGAGAAGAAACCCTACACGTAGCCTTTAGTTCCACTGTTTGCGCATTAAAGATGTTTCTCTACATACATTTTGTTTTTATTATATTTAATATTACAAAAAAGAAAGCAAGTGTAAATAACATTCGATAGGATCAGAAGCTATAACTCTGTCTGAAAGATGAAGCGATCGTCTCTCCAGTCGAGTCAGAACCCCGAGATGGGACCAGGTCTGGACTGCTGATGTCCACCGAGACCCCGAGTGGAATCCTGAGAGCCTGCTGATGTGACTGAAGTTTTAACTGATCATATGATTCACTGAGGCAGAGCTAACTGTTAATACCATCACCATCTTAACACAGCAGCTCACTTTAGCATCACTGAACTTATGAAGGTGAATAATTACCAGTTATCTAACTGATTATTTATCTAAATGAAATTATCACTGCAAGCATGGAGCGGATTTGTAAAGATCTGTTCATTCTTCTCTCGTTATTGCCTGCTATTGTTACAGAGATAATTGCTTTAAAAGAAACGTGTTTAATAAATGTCTTTAGCACTCTTTCCTTTCTGTTATCCTACAGCACAAAGTGACATTTGAAGCAGGATTAAATGTTTTAAAGATTCTTTATTTTCCAGCTCTGCATGTTGTGAGTCATCTCCTTCAAAGTTTTTACTTTCTGTGATGAAGTGTTCATCTGTACGCCGCATTTTTCTTCCCCTGACCTTGACTTTATCAAAAGACGCTCTCAGAGTGAGACAGCCAGGCAGCTGCACAGAATAAACATCTACCGAGAGCAAGGAAAATGCTTTAGAGGTCACGGCATGTCAGACACTTCACGTTCACGTTCACCTCCTGGACTTACATTCCATCCCTGACTTCCACTAGGGGCAGCGCTGAGGCAGCGTCCACGCTGATTACTTTCCTCTAACAGCACATCCCAGTGTTTTATTCCTCTTATACCACAGCAATTTGCCAATGATTACACTTTTTAAATTAAAAAATGTCATAATTTATAGTTATAGTTTTACATGTTTGTAAAACAACTTAGTTCCTGTTGTCGCTTACGTTATAGCAGCTATAAACACTCGTTCCCTCAGCAGCGTCGCTTCATTCTCTCTCTTCAGGTTAATAAGAAAAAAAAATGCAAAGAAGCGTAAACTCCTCTGTCCTGAAGACGTCGGAAAACAAGAGCATCAATATAAAATTCGACCCCTTCTGACCAATCAGAATCCAGAATTCCACAGTGCAGTTCCTACACTCACTCACAGAACACACACCATTAGCCCTGTGGACGCGTCTCAGCCTCAACTGCTCACAAAGGTTTAAATCTGCCATTTCATCCTGTCCCATTAGTCGCACTGTGAATTTTTACTCCTAGGTCTTTGGAAGATCAGTGGATGTAGCTTTCTAGAGGGGGAAACCCTCCTTCAGGGTCATAGGGTTCTTTAAAGGTTCCTCCGAAGGATAACCAAAAAATAAATCCTTTAGAACGTCACATGAGAGTTTAGGAAGTTCAAGTGCTACTCCAGACCTGCAGAGAGGTTCCTCACCTGCATAAAAGAAAAACAGATAAATAATGAAATAAATGGAAAGTTTAAGCTGCATGCTCCATGTGTGTGTGTGTGTGTGTGTGTGTGTGTGAGGAGAGGTGGTGCTGTATGAGCTATAGTTCTCCCGTCTCTGAAGGTGATGTGAACAGAAACACTTTGTGACCTTTTCAGCATCGGCTGATGATTTGCTTCAGGCGAGAAGCTGACCTTTCTGTTCCAGCAAACTTCTGAGATTCTCAGAACCGAGATGCACACCTCGAGCTGCACACAAATACACACACACACACACACACACACACACACACACACACACACACACACTGTAGGTCAGAGTATGTGCATGTGTGGGCGTGCGTGTGTGCATGTGTGTGTGGTCTTTTCTTAACTCTCGACATCAGGGTCTCTGACATGTTCTTTTTCCCCTAAAGCTCCAGCTTTTTCTCACAGCCAAAATTCCAGTCAAATATTTTACAAAATTATGCAAATTAACAAAAAACAGTCACTGAAAGAAAATGTGAATGTGTGTATATATATTTATATATATATATATACGTCCACTGAATACAGATATGTAGTCATGGTTAGCCACTTGCTTCGGCTCGTCTTTGGTGTGTGTTTTTTATAAAGCATCATTTATAACTCGCTGCAGAAGGAGAGCTTTAGAGCTAACACCTCAGACGACTGTGTGCACCGTGCGGAAGCAGCGGCAGCGCGAGCGAGCGGCAGCGCGAGCGGCGTTAACACACACCCACCGCGTATCTTATATCCATCTGGAGGATTAAAAACGACATCCACTAGTCAAACTGACACGTTTATCAAGTTCACGCGCAGTGATGTCAGTGTTTTTAATGAGCTCTGTCTCTCTTTAATGACTTTCCAGCGGCATCGTGATTGTTGTCATGAGCTGCGCCTCAAATCTAACACTCCGACCTTACGTTCAAAAGTAATTACTAATCTACAACATCCAGAAGTCTGATACACGAACAGAGCGTTCAGTAGGTCTGAAAGCAGTGTGAGAGGTTTTTAAAATTCAATCCCTAACTGTAAAAGAATAGTGTGTGAGTATACACTGTTGAATAGTGTGTGAGTATACACTGTTGAATAGTGTGTGAGTATACACTCTTGAATAGTGTGTGAGTATACACTCTTGAATAGTGTGTGAGTATACACTCTTGAATAGTGTGTGAGTATACAATTTAAGACCCAAAGCTAGTTTGTTTACTCAGCTGTGTCACATGGTACTATACTGCCTCCACTGTGTGTGTTGGTACTGTGTGTGTCGGTACTGTGTGTGTCGGTACTCTGTGTGTGTCGGTACTGTGTGCGTCGGTACTGTGTGCGTCGGTACTGTGTGTGTCGGTACTGTGTGTGTCGGTGCTGTTTGTGTCGGTACTCTGTGTGTGTCGGTACTGTTTGTGTCGGTACTGTGTGTGTCGGTGCTGTTTGTGTCGGTACTGTGTGTGTCGGTACTGCACCACACAGAGGCGTGGTATTCATTTCTGAGGATGTGCACAAGCGACACTCCAGACGACGGCCATCTTGCCTACGCGTTTGTGCGGTAAGAATAATTCAGCCTTAAGAAGTGCGCGTTTCTGCCAGAGAGAAATTACATCCCAGTAACTTCCTAATCCAGTCACATACAAACTATTACACGAGTTTATCAGTCACTACACTGAGATTTCCTATAATGTGTACAATCGCAATATAAAGGTGCATTACACTTTAAAATCACAATTCTAACCAATATAAATTATATAAAATCACACCACTTTAATACTTCCTGTATAGACTGAGCCATTTTTAATCTATAACTCATCATATTGATGTTGCAGTAAAACTGTGGATGGTTTAATACATATTTTTATTACAAAGTCTAAGATAAATCCAGATTACTATTCATCTCCAACCCGAGAAGAAAAGTGCGGTGGGTTTCTCAGCCTCACGCCCGTATTACATCATTCAATCTCTCTGTAAACCCATTTCACGCTCGGCTTCAGAGACGCCATGAGAGAAAAGCTAAAAGACAGCGAGAGGACGTTTTCATCAGGACTGAGTGTCATTTTGGAAGGAAGTGTGTACAGTCCAGTCCAAAGCTCCGAGTCGAGTCTGCTGGCAGGAGCTGCTTTTAATCCATCAGTTATCAGAGCACTAACGCAGCCGCTATACAATTATATCTCTAAAACAACATTCGGCACAAATACAGCTCCATAAACAGGCTGTTCTGCCCCAGCGATAATAACAGCGCAGTGCAGTGACGAGGAAAAGAACCGAACTCTCTGAGTTCAGAAGACACAGCTACAGGGAAGGTTCTCCGTGTTCAGACCTTCTGCCCCGAGACGCCACACGGGGGCCGAGGCGGACATTACGGGGTGACCAGATCTTTGGCTTGTGAGGTCATGGCCCCTTTTCTCCACACAAAAATAGAAAAATGGAGCATTCTTTTATAAAATAAAAAAAAAATACTCTAAAATATAAAGTTCCTGAGTTACTGGAAATCCTCATCTGTAGTCATGGAAACGGCTCACAGCTTTAGCAGGTTTAGTAAATATTCAGATTACTGAAATTACTGGAACTGTTTAAAATGATTAAACAAAAAAAAACATGTTAGATGGTAATTATTTGCCTTATTTTTGTGAGTAAAATGTGCGTTATAACCACGAGGTCTATTTATTTATTTATTTATTTATTTATTTATTTATTTATTTACATGGAAGGTGGTGCCTGGCTACAAAGGACGTTTGATATTAGCATCCACTTACTAATATTCAAATATATGTGCAAATATTAAATTCTTAAATTAATTAATATTTAAATGAATTTTCAAATAAATTAGGCAGCTATATGACACAACATACACTCAAATACCTGCCTGCCTGTCTGTAAGTACTGTATATCCATTAAATAATGATAACTGTACACTCGTGTGTGTGTGTGTGTGTGTGTGTGTGTGTGTGTGTGTGTGTGTGTGTGTGTGTGTGTGTGTGATGAAGCAGTTTCTTGTGTGTACACATGTAGAAATAATCATTTCATAAAGACTTTTATTTGAACTTGAAATAAAATATTAAATAGAAATGATTAATAATTCCTTCCCGGCGCTGAGATTTCTCTCCTGCTCTCCATTACGCTTACAAATATCCAATCCATGAATATTTTAACGAACCTCCCACACCCACATGGCGCAGCGGACTTCGTTATTTATTCTGACAGAGTTTCAAAAATTAATGTTGTGTGTTTGTGTGTGTGAGAGAGAGAGAGAGCTGCTGCAATTAAACCACAAAAAACACAAAAAANAAAAAAACCTGCTGCTAGATCAAGAACGAGTGAAGAAGTTTGTTTCTCTGTCTGAAGCTTCGGATGAGGGGAAAAAGGAGGACGAGATTTTTGACGCACACTTTCAGGACGATGGGGGAATCTGTGAGCTTTTTCTGTGCTTGAGAAAGAAAAGCAGTTATTTCTATTTTTATAATTTAGTCTGACAGGAAGTGAGAGAGAAAGAGAGAGAGAGAGAGAGAGAGAGAGAGACAGAAAGAGAGAGAAAGAGGACGAGAGATGCCATAAAGAGTTTATGATTAATGCGCGTCCTCAGTTAAGTGGCTCGTTTTAAAAAATGTAAGCTTTTGTAATAAATGACTCTTTCAAGCGCTGGGCAAAATCAATAGCGGCTAAAAATGGCTGCCGCTCGCAGACGCTGCGCACTGAGAGTGCAGACGGATTGAATTAAACGCCTCCACCTTCATGTCCAGCCGCTTCGCTCTGAAATAAAAACTTTATTCTTCACTTTCTTCTCAAAAATACAGCGTTCCTGTGACCTCAAATAACCTTTCACTGGGTCACCATCACCTGTCTCTCTGTCCGTCTGACTGTCTGTCCATCAC
>CM074951.1:456183-467059 GCA_037577455.1 Pangasius macronema
TCTGTCTGTACTTCTCTCGGTCTGTTTGTCTCTCCACCTCTCTGTCCACCTATCTATCTATCTATCTATCTATCTATCTATCTATCTATCTATCTATCTATCTATCTATCTGTCTGTCTTTTTCATTACTTTAAGTGGTTTTATACATTTTCTCTCTCACTTCTCAGAGTTCAGCAACATTTTGTCATTAAATTAGTGTAATAATTGTGTGTGTGTGTGTGTGTGTGTGTGTGTGTGTGTGTGTGTGTGTGTGCGTGTGTGTGTGTTATTACACTTTATAATCACTTTACTTCATTTTTCCTGTCATGACCTTAGGGAAATTACAATCAATCATCAATCAATCACGTGCGTCACACGTCAGTCACACACGTCACACGTCAGTCACACGCGTCACATGTCAGTCACGCGTGTCAGTGGAGTGGGAGAACCCTGGCGCGGTCCTTCAGCAGCGATCAGAGGCTCTCGTGTGGCGGCTCGCCGTGTCGTATCACCGCATTTCAGTAATAAACGGCATTTTATTAAAGAAGAACACTCGATATGTGTAATCTGCTTACACGCATAAACGTCACTCAGCGGACGAGTGCCTGAGAGTGAAATATAGCCGTCTTCTTCTATTTCACATTTTAATAACAGGAACCTTCACACACTCGCCTCAGTTTGTGTAATAAACAGGAGGAAAAGTCATTTTAAAGAATTAGATTTCTATCAGCGAGGGGAAAGTGTTCATTAAAACCAGCGCTGTTTGGAAATCAGAAGCAGGTTTTTGTTTAACATGATGGAGCGCTGCGCTAACGCCGCTAACCGACACGCTTCTCTCTCCAGACCCATTCACACTGACGCCAAAATCCATTCCGCTTTCTTTTCCTTCAGAGCTGCAACAGAGGAACCTTTCAAAACATAAACCTTTCACTGTTCTTCATGCAGGTTGTCATGGTTACGTGCCAACATGGTTCCATTTCTGATTGGATCTTCTTATAATTTTATAAGCTACGACTAAACAGTGACAAGAACCAGCACGTAGAAGGACGTGGGACTGAGTCCGTGTCTGTGTCAGTGGACCTCCAGCCTCCTCACAGTGCGGGTGGGAAGACATGTCTCACCTCCCTCTCTCTCACTGGACAACTCGCGGTTGTGTTCTCATAGTACACATATGACTGCGTGGCCATTCCAGCTCCACCACCAGTGTTAAGTTTACAGCTGCGGTGGAAGGTGGAGGAGATAACAAGCCTGGAGCGTTGGTGTCGGGAGAACCGTCTCCTCCTGAACATCAGCAAGACCATCGCGGACTCTTCTCTCTGTCGTGGTCAGAGAAGCGCTTCTGCTCCCTAAAGGCCAATGCAGAGAGGATGAGGAGGAGCTTCTTTCCGTAAAATTTGAATTTGAATTTGAACAGAGCAGGATAATGCCTGTCGAGGCGTAACCGTGGCAACCATCATGAATCCAGAAGTGAAAAACTGTGATCAGTAACTCATCCTCACGTGAGACGTGTTCGGGAGTTGAGTTTCTACCTTTAAAAATATTTTAATTTATTGAATGGATAAAGAAATCCATTCCCCTAAAACACTCTGACAGAAATCGCTACGCAGTGCGATACTTAACGAGCAACTGTACGCTGGAGTTACAGTGCATTATGGGTAATACTGCAGTATCCAGCGCATGACCTTTAGCCAATAATCCAATAACTATTCTAACTTTATGCTTTCTTTACACTTTATTTACACAAGATTTTCTCAACTTTTACAAAATGTTCCGTTATCTGTTTTACATTTACATCTTCTTTATTCTAACTTAGTTTTTTTTTACTTTACGTTTTAACTTTACACTACACAAACTTTACACTCCCTTTACACTAACTTTAAACCTTTACACTAACTTTACACTTTCAAGCTTTACATGAGTTTCACACTTTCTGTGCACTACCTTGAGGCTATCTTTGCACTAACTTTACACTAAGCGTATACGTTTTACACTACCGTTATTCTTTCATTACTTTATACTTTCTAAATTCAGTTTCTTTCACTCATTTTACACTTTCTTTACAGTAACTCTCTCTTTACACCTTTACACGCCATGCATTCCAACTTTATGCTGACTTTATTCTTACTAAGTTGATGATACATTTACACTTTTCTTTCTGCTAACTTTACAGTTTCTTTGCAACATTATGCTAACATTATGCTAACATTATGCTACTCTAAATCTATCCTTTCTTTACGCTTTCTTTACGCTTTCTTTACGCTTTCTTTACACTTTCTTTACGCTTTATCATTGGACGAGCTCATCATGTGCTCTGTATGTTTCCAAACTACATGCAAAATCTTTTAGCCCTGCGTTTAAAACAAAGAGAAGTAAAGTGCAAACTTTTCTCTCCTTCCTTCCTTTCTTTATTTTTCCTTTTCCCGTTTCTTCTTATTGCATTTTAGTTCTGTTTGGTTTATTTTAGTTCATATTTTTGTTTTTTGTTTGTTATTTTCTTTAAATTCATGAAATTAGAACTCTTTCTTTCTTTTTTCGTTGGGTTTTATTAATTTTTGTGCTGATTGATTTACATGTTTCCCTCTTTCTTCCTTCCTTTCTTTCTTTCTTCCTTCCTTCCTTTCTTCCTTCCTTCCTTTTTTCTGACAGGATTCTGCGTGTGTCCCAGTGTTTCAGGGTTTTATTTAGAGCAGTAAGACGGAGTGTAATGTTTCCTCGTGACCTTGTTAAAGCTGCGCAGAGGCTCGGCTTCTCTCTCGCGGCCCGTCAGAGGGACTTTATTCTAACTTTCTTTTCATTTCACAAAAGACAGAACGATCCACCGAGCCATTAAAACATCTAATTAGAGAAAGTTCCACATGATCTCCTAATTATTGTGAATTCTTGGCTCTGTCTGCGATCACCTCGTGACCTGTCTGCAGTTTTATTTTTATATTTTAACACAAGCTGCTTTTCATTTTCCACAGAAATGAGTTTTTACAGATATCGTCAGAGGTGACAGGAAAGGTAAAAAATCACCTCATTACCGAAACGTCTGCTGCGTTTGCTAATACGAGAACATTCAGCGTGAGTTATCACAGCTGATAAGGTCATGCTAACACACACACACACACACACACACACACACACACACACACACACACACACACACTGAGCACAAGATTAATGCACTCATATTTCATTCTTTTCAACAGAAACTTAAGATTACTTTCCTGTCTTTTGCACCTACATGCACTCGCTGAGTCTCAGACACGATCCCATCAGTCTGCACTAATACAGATCCAGCACACTGCCTTCTGATTGGCTGAGAGTGGGGGGGCCTGATAACACACACACACACACACACACACACACACACACACACACACACAGGACCTTTACACACTGGCGAAGAGACAAAAGTCCAAAAACTCTAACTGCATTTTTACTCGTTCTCTAAAACTCACATTAAAGACAGTAAAGTTTCCCCTGAACTCACGGAGAGAGTTTACACTCACACTAACACCTGATGATGTCATAATGCCTTTACATCAGCCAGCCAATCAGCAGCTTTACATACCACTCAAGGGAGAGAGAGAGAGAGAGAGAGAGAGAGAGAGAGAGAGAGAGAGACAGAGAGAGATTCTCACATTCTTCCTTTATTTTTTCCATTTTTTTTACTTCCTTTGTTTTTATTGTATTCTTGATTTCTCTTCTTTTCTCTTGTGTTCTTCTCTTCCTCTCTTTCTTTCATTTTCCTTTCTTCTCTTCATTCTCTCCATCTTTTTTGTCCGCTTTTCTTTTTTACTTCCTTCCTTCCCTCTCTCCTTCATTTCTTTCTGTCTCTTTTTTACTGTCTTTCTCAGTATATTTACTTTTTTTCTTTTCTCCTCTTTCTTTCTTTCTTTCTTTCCTTCTTTCTTGTTCTCCAGGACATGATCCTCTGTTCGTTCTTATGGTACAGACAGTGATGTGGTCATTAATCTGCGTTTCCTCTTGACGGTGAAGGTGACAGTGTGGAGCTTTAAAGTTCCATCTCTGAGAGTTTGTAGCTGATACACACCGCTTTATTAGGAAACTGTACTCCGTGTGTGTGTGTGTGTGTGTGTGTGTGTGTGTGTGTGTGTGTGTGTGTGTGTGTGTGAGTAATAGTAATGTTGATTATGTAAGGCTGGACCGGTGTTTAATAAGCGTACATTAGCGCAAGGACGTGGAGGATCGCTGGGCCGCTGCATCACTGTCTCTGCGTCTCTGGGTCTCTGGGTCTGTGGGTCTCTGCGTCTCTGGGTCTCTGGGTCTCTGCGTCTCTGCGTCTGTGGGTCTGTGGGTCTCTGTCTCTGGGTCTCTGGGTCTGTGGGTCTCTGGGTCTGTGGGTCTCTGGGTCTGTGGGTCTGTGGGTCTGTGGGTCTCTGGGTCTCTGGGTCTCTGCGTCTCTGGGTCTGTGGGTCTCTGGGTCTCTGGGTCTCTGGGTCTCTGGGTCTGTGGGTCTGTGGGTCTCTGGGTCTCTGTCTCTGGGTCTCTGGGTCTCTGGGTCTGTGGGTCTGTGGGTCTCTGTGTCTCTGGGTCTGTGGGTCTCTGGGTCTCTGCGTCTGTGGGTCTGTGGGTCTGTGGGTCTCTGGGTCTCTGCGTCTCTGCGTCTCTGGGTTTAGGAAGATGAAATACAGTTCCTCATGGCGGAGATCAGAGGGATTTTGTGGTTATGACCCTGTTGAAGGTCAGAAAAAGCAGCAAACAGCTGTAATCATTCTGAAAACGTTATTTTCCAGTTTGCTGCCTCTGAACTTTTTACACAATTCACTTTAAATTACAGCAATAAAGGGAAGAAAGTCATTTCCGTGTCTCTGAACGTCGATGGTAAAGGTGAAACCTTCAGGATTACAGACAGCACGTGAACTGAGAGGCGCCTGCCTGTTAGCCCCGCCCCCTTCTGCTGCATCACACGATGCTTTATATCATTCCCACACACCTGAGATTGATTTCAGTAGAACAATAACGCAGCGCTGATGAAGCGACCCTGCGGCTGTTCGGCTCTAACGGCCAGAACAAACAAAAACTTTCATCTGAAGTTAAAGAAATATTCAGGGCGCTCTTTACCACGCTCGGAGGTTCTCGCAGTATCGATCACACCGCGTCTAACCGGCGCGCGGAATATAACACTTCACACCAAAAGTACCAGCGCTGTGTGTGTGTGTGTGTGTGTGTGTGTGTGTGTGTGTGTGTGTGTGTGTGTGCTCACAGTGCCTCCTGCTGGCCAGAACGTCCGAGAGACGAGTTAGCTCCTGTTCTCTCTCATTCCCTCTCCAACCTCTCTCTCTCTCTCTCTCTCTCTCTCTCTCTCTTCTCACTCTCTTTCTCTCTCTCCCTCTCCCTCTCTCTCTCTCTCTCCCTCTCCCTCTCTCTTTCTCCCTCTCTCTCTCTTCTCTTGTGTTTGTGCTTATAAATGTGTTTATTTATAATTATACATCTGAGTATATTTAAACATGTGAAACAGGATTTAAGCGGTTTAATGTAAGCACGTGTCGCGCTGGAAGAAGTAAAAACTTTTGTTTAAACTTATATCAGGTTTCTTTATTAAACTCTTTTATATGTTTGATTTAAATATATTTAGTTATAAGTATAAATATTAATTTGTGCAAATGTATTTAATAATAAGATGTAAGTTATATTTATAACCCTTCTACAGAATGTCTTTCTTTTAAACTGTTTTATACAGAGCAGTATGACTTTTACTGAGATAGATAGATAGATAGATAGATAGATAGATAGATAGATAGATAGATAGATAGATAGATAGATAGATAGATAGAGATTTAAGTGGATTTTATCTCAGATAGTGCCAGGAGATTGCTTACTTTTATGTTTGCTACTTTAAGAGTTAAGGAGTTAAGAGGAGAGTTAAGAAGAGCAGTGTGTGAGTGTGTGTGTGTGTGTGTGACACACACACACACACACACACACACACACACACACACACACACACACACTGTGTGTGTGTGTGTGTGTGAGTTTTCTCAGTTTGGGGATTTTTATGTCACGTTTCTTGCGCTCCTCCTCTGAGACTTCTCTCCACATCTGTTTGGACTCGGGCGCTAATTGCTCTGTGGGTCAGCGTGTACCGCGAGACGCCTCCGCTGCTCCAGCGTGACTATTTATAAAGGCCACAGACACACACCATCACACACACCATCACACACCATCACACACCATCACACACACCATCACACACCATCACAGGTCTGCTGTGGGCGTGTCCCAAACCACCACCTCCTCACTCGCTCAATATCGTGCTCTTCTTTCACTCGTTATAAACGTCTTTCGCTTATTATTATTAGAATAATTACGCATTTTGTAATGATAATAATTATTCGGAGGCTGTGTGAGCACAGTGACACGCCGTGCATGCATCTGTCGAGTCGCAGCGTTCAGCCGTGTGGAGGAAGTGCAGAATCACACTGGAACACCAGTAACAAAAAAAAAAAACGAGGGATCATTCGTTCTCTCCTGAGGCTTTTCACTCCAGATGGCTCTCGGCACATCGACATGAGTCCTCTAACACTTCCTGCCCATCATCCTTCACTAAATCTGCATAAAATATTTACATTCAGGAGCCACGGCCTGTCTCACACTCCTGCTCCACTCAAACTGGCATGCGTCTGGGCGGAAGTGTCGTTTATTTCACACACATTACCGTAATCTTCCTTCATACGCAGGCAGAACTCAGACCACTTCTTTTTGGACTTTTCAGTGAGGCAGAAACGAGGGATGAGCCTGACTCCTTTGGCATTTTGACAAAAATCAGATGAGTCAGTGTGATGAACTGAAACGGAAAATACAGAGCTGTGTGTAAAAGAGCAGAAATGACCGAGCTCCCAGAACCACCAACCGGTCCAGAATGCAGAGCAGGGACTCGCTGGAGACGAGCTCAGGATAACGAGACGAGCTCAGGATAACGAGACGAGCTCAGATAAAGAGACGAGCTCAGATAAAGAGACGAGCAGTCTCAGAGCCTCGCGTCATTTCTACAGCTGGCCCGAGCCATTTCTACAGAGTTTCTTCACTCTGTTGGGATTCATTTTTCTATTTAATATTCAGATTATATACCGATGCATCACCACATCACTAGTTTTTATTTAGTATACAGTGCATTTGTTTATTACCTTATATTTCTGTAAAGGTAATTTATTTCTGTCTTTTAGTTCTCTCCCAGTCATCTTTCATCTTCAGCGTCCCGCCTGCGTGTAAACCTCCAGTGAAATCTCTTCATGCATGAAACATGCAAAGTGAAATTCAATGCAGATGTGTTCATGAATAAAAGAAGGGATTAAAATAGACTCTGATGTCGAATCACGCACGAGTTAGCATGAGCAGAGGACTGAGGCTAAAGCACCTCAGCTACAGCTACAAATTAAACTATAAAAAAATGAAAAAGACAAAAAAGTGTACATAAAAACATAACAAAATATAAAACAATAAAGGGCAGAAAAGCAACAAAACAAACATACAAATAGGAGGCTACAGCTAAAACCAACAAAACAACTCTACACTGAACATTTACATTAGAGAACTAAAAATCCCGGGAACTAGTAACTAATACACAAATAAATCAGATGCCTACGGCTACAAACACACAACTAACACCAAGTAACTACAAGACAAAGGCTAAGTGATGTTAATGTATAAGGGATGTTAATGTATAAGGGATGTTAATGTATAAGGGATGTTAATGTATAAGTGATGTTAATGTATAAGTGATGGTAATGTATAAGTGATGGTAATGTATAAGTGATGTTAATGTATAAGGGATGTTAATGTATAAGGGATGTTAATGTATAAGGGATGTTAATACACACACCGATCAGCTGGAACATTAAAGCTCCTGCCTAATGTTGTGTACTTCCCCTTGTTCCACCAAACCCGCTCTGACCCGTCGAGGCCTGGACTCCACAAGACCTCTGACGGTGTGTGTGGTATCTGGCACCAAGACGTTAGCAGCAGATCGATCAGATTGAATTCTGGGGAATTTGGAGGCCAAGTCAACACCTTGAACTCTTCGTCATGTTCCTCGAACCGTTCCTGAACAGTTTCTGCAGTGAGGCAGGGAGCATTAACCTGCTGAAAGAGGCCACTGCAGTTAGGGAACTCCGCTGACATGAAGGAGTGTAACTCAGTGTGTGTAGGTAGGTGGGACGTGTCACAGTAACATGCACATGAAGGCCAGGACCCGAGGTTTCCCAGCAGAACGTCGCCCAGACCATCACACTGCCTCCACCGGCTCGCCTTCTTCCCATAGTGCATTCTGGTTTCATCTCTTCCCCAGGTAAGCGACACACACACACACACACACACACACACACACACACACACACACACACACACCCAGCCGTCCACATGATGTAAAAGAAAACGTGATTCATCAGACCAGGCCACCTTCTTCCACTGCTCCATGGTCCAGTTCTGATGCTCACGTGCCCATTGTAGGAGCTTTCAGTGGAGGTCAGGAGTCAGCATGGACACTCTGACCGTCTGCAGCTACACAGCTCCATACGCAGCAAACAGCACTCTGTGTTCTGACTCCTTTCTCTCAGAGCCAGTGTTCACTCTTTCAGCAGTTTGTGCTACAGCAGCTCTTCTGTGGGATTGGAGCAGATGGGCCTTCGCTCCCCATGCGCATCAGTGAGCCTTGGGAGCCCATGACCCTGTCGCTGGTTCACTGGTTGTTCTTCCTTGGACCACTTTTGGTAGGTACTAACCCCTGCACACCGGGAACATCCCACAACACCTGCTGTTTAGAGAAGCTCTGACCCAGTCGTCTAGACATCACAGTCTAGACCCGTGCCAAAGTCTCTCAGATCCTCACACTCGCCCATTTTTCCTGCTTCCAACACGTCAACTTCCAGAACTGACTGTTCACTCGCTGCCTAATAATCTAATAATCCCTCACCTTCACAGGCTCCACTGTACCGAGATGATCAGTTACTCACGTCACCTGCAGGGGCTTTAATGTTACGGCTGATCGCTGTGTAAGTGATATATAAGTTCATATAAATATATAAACTCTCAAATTTATAAATTTGGGAAAATAAAAACTAAGGAAATTAGAATTTAGGCAACGTATAAACTCAGGAACTAAGAAATTTGGGAACTTACAAACTTGGGAGCTCAAAAATGAATATTTATTACTGAATTATTAAGTAGGGAACTACTAGGGACCATAAACTAGGGCACTACGGTTAGCAAGTGCACTTCGGCTTGTTTCTGGATTGTGGGTTCGATGAGATCTAAAGGACATTTCTGAGCCGTGATTACGATCGTGTTCATGTTTTGATTGACCGTTTTGATTGACAGCTGGCATTTAGACCCCTAGAGAGGGTACAGGAGAAAAAAGTGTGAGGTTCTGAGAGTGCGCACTTGGAGTGTGTAGCGGCGTGTTGGAGGTCAGAGCAGGGAATTCTGGGAGTTTTAGTGCTTTTGTACTAATTAACCTGTATAATGGGTTCAGCTGATTTTAATAACTTAGCAGGAGAGGGAGATGGAGAGCAGAATGCCAAGAGGTGCAAGGTCTTATCGGCCATTTTGTCACACACACACACACACACACACACACACACACACACACACACACACTCCAGCTCCCTACTGGCTGTTTGTTTGCCATGTTGACTTCACCACCATGAAATTTTTGTTGTTGTTCTGAAAGGGCAAATGTGTGTGTGTGTGTGTGTGTGTGTGTGTGTGTGTGTGTGTGTGTGTGTGTGTGTGTGCAGTTATTTCTGCAGGACAAAAAGTTCACTGTCAAAGCTGTAAAATAACATAAAGAATCGAGACATTTTCATCTAAATATATTTACAAATAGAATTTTCATTATTTCTGAAAAAATAATAATAAAATAATATTAATAAACCAGCATTTGTTAATTGCTTGTTAGTTATTTATATTATTTATATTTATAAAATCAATTTATTCATTGATATTATGTATTAATATATAATATTAATATAATATTCATTCATTTAAACAATAACAATAACATCATTAACTGTTCTGTAGTGAATAAAAGATTGTAACTGATGGTGAGCTGCTGTGGAGCGAGAGGAATAAAACACTCAGGGACGTGCAGTTAGAGGAAAATAATCAACTTCAGGGTGGAAGCAGTAACTCCACTTCATCACACACACTCACACGCACACACTCTGTGTGTGTGTGTGTGTGTGTGTGTGTGTGTGTGTGTGTGTGTGTGTGTGTGTGTGTGTGTGTGTGTCACAGTAAAATCAATAGCAGCGGTGTAAATATGAACATCTTGATTTGGCCTCTGGACTTCAGTACAGTGAGAGTCACACACACACTTGACTTCCCTTTATGACTCACCTATACGTAATGTTGAGTGTGGCAAACACACACACACTCACACACACACACACACACACACACATAAATATGCCCTGAACGTCATTTTCAGGATTTAAACCCAAAGCACCGTGTGTGAGTTCAGAGCAGGTCAAAATGAG
Organism: Pangasius macronema; assembly: GCA_037577455.1. Lineage (NCBI taxonomy): Eukaryota > Metazoa > Chordata > Actinopteri > Siluriformes > Pangasiidae > Pangasius > Pangasius macronema. Next base: position 466,644 of record CM074951.1, read on the forward strand.
GCAGAGGATTCTCGACACACACACACACACACACACACACACACACACACACACACACACACACACACACACACACACACTCTCTCTCTCAAGTGCAGACAGAAGTGATGTGGGTGAGTCATGAACAGATAAAGAGCATGTTGAAAAAAAAGTGCTGTAACACAGGTTATTTTTATAATTGGTGTTATTTTTTTTATTGCTGCGGGCTGTGAGTCTTTGACATTTTCTCGACATGCCTTTCTGAAATTGTGACATTAGCATGACAATAACCTCAAACTGCATGTGAATAAACGTTGGAAAAGAAAATTAACTTTACACACAAAGATCCATTGATCAGAGTTTAATCCTGAGATTCCACACATCAGCACTCAGAGCTCAGACGTGACTCCTGACTTCAGCGCTACTCAGAAGTTACG
>CM074951.1:520575-533075 GCA_037577455.1 Pangasius macronema
TTTTTTGTCTTTTCTGTTATTTAGACATGTTTTCCATAAGATGTGTGTGGATCCGTGGCTGAACGAGCACTGCACCTGTCCCATGTGTAAACTCAACATCCTCAAAGCTCTGGGCATCATGGTGAGTACGCACACACACACACACACACACACACACACACACTTTGGCCTTAAAGCACTGACACCAAATTACTTTATTTAGCATTTTGTTTTAAAATATTCAGTTGAATATTTTATTTCACTTTCAGGACAAACTGAGAGGAATTTTGTAGATCAAAGAGAAACAGATGCAAACAGCACTAAAATACACACATCTTCATCTTTATCTTTATCTGCAAGAAACAAACAATTATCTGAAATATTAATTAGGTATTGATATCCAGTTCATTGTGAGGTTTATTTCATTTCAGTAAATCAATAAACTGAAATATTCAAGAAATGTTTGTACTGGATGAATAATTCAGATTCTGGGTCTCCCTCTGGGTTCATGTGGAGCTCTGGGTTCATCAGGCTCTTCTCCCTGCGCTTCGCTCTCTATCATTTGTTCCCGGCTGCCATTGGCTGCAAATATTAGTTCAAACCGGTTTTCACTCGAGCGATGAAGATACAGATTCGATTTAGAAAACATCCTGATAGAAATCATCCTGATCTGCACTCAGTCTGCACTCATGATGATCTCTGTGAAAATGCGCTCTTCTCATCCGTCACTGAGCTCTCCTTACGGTTTGGCTTCCTCACCGGCTGAGCAAGGCGAAAAAAGTCTAGTCTGTGAAACAGGTTTTTGTAAGGAGTGAAGGGGTCAGCGGGAGGGCTTGATCCAACAGGCGATTTTTAAAGACTTGATCCTCACTGCGTCTCTACTATCGATGAACTGATAGAAACCTGGGTCTTCCTGCTCAGGTGAAGGACGCTTGAGAGGACGACTCGAGCTCTGAAGAGAACGGAGGAACAGCCGTGAACCTGCTCACTCAGCGTCAGTGTGTCCAGGCAGTGCAAGATTTTACGCAGAATCTGTTATACTAACTCATTAAAGTATTCTCCAGTGTACGCAGTCGCTGCAGACACTCACCGGCCGATCTCATGCGTGTGCCGCGCTCATGTCCCAAACTATTGATTACTGGACTGAAATATTTAAAGCACTGCAGAACTCCTTCAGCATTACGCTCGATCCAAATCCACGTTCAGCCACCTCCAGAGTGCCGTCTGAAACGGACTTCCAGCGCTGCTGCAACAGGCTCCGGCCTTCGCAGCCTCATTAGCGAGACGTCTCTTTCTGTTAAAGTGGAAACGTTTCACCTCCGAACCTTCATATGTGTTAAAGAGGAGTTTACTCGCATTACTCGTATGTTCCTTATTTATTTAAGTATACACAAATTATTACGCGTCACATCGTGTCTTTGTTCGACACCACGACTCAAACACAGACGTGGTGTGTTCTACTGACACACACACACACACACACACACACACACACACACACACACACACACACACGGAATATTAAACTCTACTGCCCTCTAGTGGACACTCTGAGAAATACAATTAAAAATAAAAATTTAAAATAAAAATTAGAAAAATGTTTAAATTCATCTTGCAAATATTACAAGACTTATTACACAAAGTGTGCGCTAATGACGAGTATAATTATATTTTTGTGTTTAGGAGAATGTTAGATTGTGTTCTACTCTCTCAGACATTACAATAACAAGAGATTTTTCAAGAATCCAGATTATCAGATTATTTTTCTTTTTCCTTGAAGGGATTTTATGGAGTGGATTTTACACATTTCTGTACACTAGGCTCAAAAAAATATTAAACAAGCAAACACAAAAATGGTTCCTGGATATTTACTAAAGACTGAAAGATGCCACATTGTGTTTGATTTTTTTACTCTGTTGCTCCCTCTAGGGGTGAAATTCACCACTGCACCCGAGTGTGTTGGGTTTTTATTAAAAATCATTATTATTATTGTCATTAAAGTCACTTCGCAGAACTGAACACCACTTAAAGTGATGCTTAACAAAAACCTTTTCCATGAGGAAGCTGTTGTAGTTGTATGTTTATGGGATTGGCATGAATTAAAATGTAAAGTAAAAGAATTTAAAAAACTGGAATGAATTTTAAAAAATGGTTTTGTAATGAATAAATCGCACATAAATGATGTAATGATGAAATAAAATGACTAGACAGACACAAGGACGAGAAATCACATAGCAGTTAAAAAAATTAAAAAGGAAATTTTATTTAATTGTTTGTTTGTTTGTTTGTGATGATGAAGGAACATCTTTAAATAGTATCAAACTTGTCAGTTAAAATAAATATTCCATGTTATTCAGTCGTGTTGGGGATGCTAACTTTTGCACTTACCTGTGTGTGTGTGTGTGTGTGTGTGTGTGTGTGTGTGTGTGTGTGTGTGTGTGTGTGTGTGTGTGTTTTTCCAGACCAACCTGCAGTGTGTGGATAACGTGGCGTTCGATATGGAGCGGATGACGCGCACTCACTCCTCCAGCCAGCGGGTGGCGCTGATGGACGTGACGTCTGAGACGAGCGTCAGTGTGGAGCCGCTCACACGCTCCGGCTCGTCTCAGCCGCTGTCCGAGTCCGAGCTCACGCACACACACACACACACACACCGCGCCGGGGAGATCAACATCGCCGTCACCAGTAAGATTCACCGCTTTCACCATCACCATAATAACAATAATAATAATAATAACAATAATAATAACAATAATAGCAGTAAGTGATGGTCAGATCTCCTTTCTGACTCCTTTCTGATGATCAGATGAGTTTTTTTTTCACACCTTCACCTGTTTACAGTTTATATTTTTTGTGTGTTTGAGTTAAATTAGTTTATTAAAATAACTAATTAATAATTAATTATTTATGTAAAATTACGAAATGTCATCTTTTTGAATTCCAGTTTCCTTTCTTTTACTCTCGCTTTTACACACACACACAACCACACACACGCACACACACACACACACACACACACAACCACACACACACACACACACGCACACACACACACACACACACACACACACAGTGCTGCTTTTCTGTAATCCCTCTGCTTTTCTATCGCTCTCTCAGAGATCTGTCTGTTCTTCATGAATTACATCACAGTTTATAATCCAGTGGCGGCGATTTCTATGGTAACGTTCGATTAACGAGCGATTTTCTGAACTTCAAGCTGACACGTGTCCTGCGAGTAAAAACTTTTAGCCAATCGTAGTGTAGGAGGCGGGGCTTGTTGGGCTGCACGTGGGAAATGCATCAACACAAGGACATGTTTGACAAAAAGATCTGGATTTCTTGTAAACGTGTTTGTGGGCGGGGTTTATTGGTCGACATTCCGCCTCAGACTGTCTCTGATTGGCTGATGTGTGTTCATGTAAATGTACGTTCTCAGTGCTGTAGCCTTCAACAGTGTTTTGGACATTGCATCTTTGAGTGTGTGACACTGCAATTTGATAAAATTGGGTGGGTGGAGGCGTGCCACGTTGCAGGCTAACGTCGTACGCTAATCGTCTGTTCTGATTGGCTGTTGGAGGAGGTTTCTGATTGGTGGACCGTTTCTCACTCCAGCGGTGTGAATCTCTCTGCACTCGTTCTCTCCTTTCTGCACTTCGTCTGCTTTTTCTTCTCTCTTCTCCTCTGCTTCAATGACTGGGCCCTTTCACCTCTCAAGACTCCGCCCACTCCTGAAAGTGACTCCGCCTCCTTTTACTCTGTTAACAGAAGAGTGGTTTATTGTGGGCAGCTTCGCCGTCCTCAGTGTTTTAACGCTGTGCTACATGATCATCAGAGCCACCGGCAACAACTACGACAACACAGCGTGAGTACGAACTTTAACTTTAACTTAAACTTTAACGTTCTGTTTTTCTTCTTAAAGAAGGATTTTATGTGCTCAAAGTAAACAAAAACAATTCTTATTTTTATCCATCAACTGACATGAACAGAAAACAGATTGAAAATTTTTATACTTCAATGCAGCCAATTAGCGAACAGCAAACTTAAAGCAGCGATGTGTGACTTTTAGCGGATCTTAGAGCAGCTCTTTTCCCATTGGGGGGGGGGGGGGGGGTCAGTATGGATCAGATTTCAGGGCCAGAAAAATTTAAATAAAAGCTTAAAATAAAGCCACTAGTCAGGCTCAGCGCTGATATCGCAGGCGAAAGTGTCTTTGAGGTATGATGTCATTCCTCCAGGAAAACGTAACATGGAAAAGTTTTTATTTTTCATTCCATAAATTCTAATTTAATTTCTAACAAATAAAAATAATCTCTGTATTATGTGGTTGTTTTATTTATACAGAGAGACAGTATGAAATAAATTTACTTGCTGTTATAGATGTGTTTGTTTAATATCAGACGTCTCATGACTATTTTACTGTTTTTTTTTAACATTTTCTGACTTTTTCTGAATTTCTTAACGAACACTGCGATGTAAATATTTACAGAATCTTGTTTTTTTAGACTTAAATATTCGTCTTTTTATTTTATTACTAGGACAACAAGACGAAGATAGTCATCTTCTGCAACATACTTTTATTCTTATTATTTCTCTTTAATATTAAGCTGCAGTGTTTCTCTGTTTCAGATCGGACATGGCCTGAACACGGACGTCGGAGTTCCAGATTAAATCATTAGCTCATAAGGAGATTTCTGTAATTATAGCGTCTTGCACTTATTTACTGAAGTTCATGTTTCTGAAGCTGTTTATTTTTTGCTTTTCAGAATCCATATCTTATCTTAACTCTGTTTTAAGGATCTTTTAATATTTTAATGTTAACTGTAATGACAATCGTTCATACTGGAGTTTTATTTTCACGTTTTCGTGCAGTGTTATGAAATGTTTTTTTTTTTAAACACAACATTAAGATTTTGTTCATTTAATTTACACAAAAAACACCTTTTTCATATTTCATATCCCAGATCACTCTGAAGTGAACCTCCGTCTCCGTCTCGGCGTTAACTAACACGTAGTGTGAAGTGTGACGGGGATTTACTGCGTCCTGAAAGCCAGCGTAAAACCATTCTCGAGTAATAAATAAGAAATAAGAACTTAAATAAAAGTAAAACTCGTCATCCAGATAAAAACCTGAGTAACAGTTTAATGAATGCACTTCATTTTAATTACATAAAATATTTAGCACTTAAGTGGATGTGAATATTATTGAATAATAGCACAAGTCCATGTCAGGATGTTTTTGGACAGATCTGGCAACCCTGGTTACAGCGCCTGTGTCAGGATTCATCAAATTCCTCATATGTAACAAAAACATTATAAATATACAAAATGTACAGTGTTTTTTATTATTTAAGCTCCTTAAACACGATTAATTCCACACAGTGTTATATTCACCTCATGTGAACTGCAGACATTGCTCAGGCTTTTGTTTTACCTCCAGCACTTTCTCTTCCTTTACCTTACTTAATCATGTTAAATAATTTTTCTAAAAGTGGGGTATTTATTAAATCCAATCACTTGGTCACTGGAGTCATTTATATTTAAAATAAATTGAATATCCCACGTTTTCACACGTTTTCTAAAAATTCTCGTCAAAACTGAAACGTCTGAAAACGCTCGCGTCTCTAAACTGCGCATGCGCGATGAGGATCCGCTTCACTGCCGGTACCGGGGTTTACACGCGCGAGACATCGGTCCCGGTGTACTGGAGCTCGGAAATTACAGTGAAATACCACAAATAAAAAGATTATTAATGTGATGTAAGGTAAAGAGTGTAAGGTGAGATGAGAAAGTAAAAGAGAGAAGAGAAAGTAATGAAATGAGAAGCTTTAGGAAAATAAAAGTATTCACAGTTAATAATAATAATAATAATAAGTCCGCAAATAAATTGTAGTCTAGACTTCCAACATACTTCACTGTAATTAGAAATTGATCGCCGTCAAACCGGACAGCAGCTACAACATCTGCAGCACAGCGACGTCCGCCATCTTGTGTGTTTTGGGTTGAAAGGGTCACATGACCGTGTCACGTGACCAAACATACGGTTCTGAATATCTCCGCTTTCTCAGTCCAAACTACAACAATCTGAAAACGGCGTTTACACTTTCATCCAAAAAAGATCATAACGCCGTGTTGTCGCTGGACAAAAACGCCGTCGGCGCGGACAGAAAGACGAAACATAGAGCGAACATGGGCGCCTCCTGAGGCGGAGATTACCGCTCGGACCCGGACCCGGACCCGGATCAGTCCGCACTCCGCACCGGATTAATGCTGCTCCATAACCGGCTTCAGGCTCTTCCCGGATTTATTCTCTTTATTAATTTATTGTTTATTTTCCAGTGATGAATTTGTTTGTGATTAATTAATTGAGGAGAAACTGCAGCTCAGTTTAAAACAAACTCTCACACTGTTGTATATTATTTCATCATTTCTTCTCTTGTATTGATTTATTTCCTTTCTTTTTTACTTTTTAATTAAGAACAAAACAACTGTTCCATCACACCAATAAACAATATTATAAAACTTTATGAAACCGTAAACGAGAGGCAGTGAAGAGCTTTTAGTTCCTGAGCTCTGACCTCTGTGGCCTGGAGCTGAAGTTTCTTTCACTTAGAGCTTTAATCCCTCCATCACATCCTCCTTTCTTTCATTCACTTTATCTGCTCGTGTTTATTTTACCTCTTTAAAACGTATTTTGGTTCCTGTCAGGTGACGTCACACTCCTGATGTGTGTCCTTTTAATGCTGTGGATGAAAATATAAAGCACACACACACACACACACACACTTCATCTCTCTTTAGTCGTGTTTTTTTCTGTAAAACTGATTTGCACTATTGGAATAAATGAAGACATTTTCGTGCGCCGACTTCACACTTGAAAAAAGAGAGAAGAAATGTCTCACTTTCAAACACACGTCAAAATCTGATTCTGATTTCTCTCCAGATAAATATCACATCTGCAGGACCTACAACCAACTAACCAACCAATCAATCAATTAATCAATCAACCAATCAATCAATCAACCAATCAATCAATCAATCAATCAATTAATCCATCAATCAATCAATTAATCCATCAATCAATCAGTAATCAGCTGTACAGTATATCAGACCCTCCTGCAGATTTACACACGCGTTTATTATTATTCATAAAGAAGGATGAATTATTTAGAGATAGTTTCCTGTATAAAATGATCATCTGTGAATTTTCTGAATTATATGAATTTTTCACATTTTCCATAAATAGCAAAAAAGTTTTAAAAATTAATAAATAAATTTTTCACGTAACCTGCTCATGACATTTTCTGAATAATAAAAGAAAAGTATTCAGTTTGTTTTGATGTTCAAAGCTCTTTCTTAAGCCCCGCCCACTCCGTGCACCGAGGCAGCCGTTTGGCCACGCCCCTTAACGCCTTATAGACACGGAGTTATGGTCAAATCTCTCGAGTTGCGCTCGTACAGTTTTGAACCAGAACAGCATCGTGAACATTAAAGACATAAAAACATAAATTACATTTACAGATTTGTGATTGTTGCAGTTTATAAAGTTAAAATTTCATCATTTAATTTCCGATTACTTTTGTCTGTAATTTGGAAGGTTCTAATAGAGTTTTTAACCTTTTTGTGATGTTGAGTTAAATTATATTTTATTTTATTACATTTCAATGTTAACTCTGTTCAATTTAACGCGTTTTTTTATTTATTTTATATAAAAGTTAAACTATTTTTTGTACTGTTTATAACAAATTTATTTTTAAAAAATTAAAGTACATTTTTAGTAAATATTTCTATTTTCAGGAATTTGCATTTCTGCAGTATTTGTTTGTTTGTTTGTTTGTTTGTTTGTTTATGTTCCTTTCGTCTTATCACTGTTTGTGCGATTTTTCGAGCAACTAATTCTGTGCAAAGACACGCATAAGAATGCAAAAGAAGAAAGGCAATATTTAAAATTGCGAATTCTGTGTCGCTTCTCTCGCAGGTGGCCATTTTTTCGGCCGGACCTCGGGATCTCCGCGCAGCGTGGTGTGTGAGATGGAGCTGCCGGATATTCAAACGTCTTTGGACATGTACGACGAGAACAAATCCTGAGGACACGCCTCCTGTTGACCTTTGACCCCGTGCCCCGCTCCCCAGAGCGTGTTTTCCAGTGAAAGCGCTGAAACTGCAACGCTCGAGGACTTTCAGGACTCTCGATTTACAGAGAGTTTGTTTTATTTGTCTGTTGCGACTGAACTCCGTGTTTGTCATCTGAAAATTGTCTTTAGCTCCATGATGGAGTTTCGGATGGACGATCGTGACTGATGGATGACCTTTGACCCTGATTTACCGGCTGATTTTAAGGCTCAGGTCGCGTCCCAAACGCTAGGGCTTTGTAGAAGTGTTCTCATTGGGCCGCTAGCAACGAGAACAGCATAATTAGCTAATATTCTGCTAGCTAATCAGCTAATTAGCAACTAGTGTATGTGACAGATTTGAGTGCTAGCGATGTTCCAGATAACGCAGCTTTAACGTTACACCTTACGCCAGTGAAAGTATCGGCGTAACAGTTTTAATCTTCGATCTTTTATTTCAGGTTTAAGACACGTTTTATTTGTTATTTGTCTGCTAGCCACCGATTGCAATATAAATCGGATTTATAGAGTGACCCTACTGTGAAAGCATCCAGATAATGTTTATCTAGCTTTAGCTAATCGCTCTGCAATGCTAACAAAATTGACGAAACAACATAGTTAAAGATTTTATGCAACTTAAACCCCGAATAATAATAAAGTACAAAATGTGGTTCAAAAGAAACTATTTAAAAATAACTTACAAAACTTCAGCAAGCTAGCGAGCGCTAAAATACGAAGATTAGCCCGCTAGCAAAACTTAAACTGTTGCTAAAATTAAAGTTCACAAAATCTATTTGTGTTAAAATGTTACAAAAAACTCTGAAACTCGTCCTGCGTGACGAAGTGTTTTAAACTTCATTCTCATTTGTTTATACATTTGAGTAAATTTAATCACATTTTCCATTAGAACCTTAGTATATAACTCATTTGGGGGCGGAGCTATGTGTGAGCTAAAGTGGTGATGTCACAAAATAAACTCCACAAGTCCATAAGCCAATTGGACCAATTACCTCTGAGATGCAGATTTTATTCTCTTCGCTATGTTAGCTACCAAATGTTAAATTAGCGATGAGAGTGTGTTAGTGAAGCCAGAAAGCTTTTAAATTGTTCTGCAAATGTGATTAAACCTGTTTCCCATGGAGAAGGAAACTGAAATTAAATTCATTTTGCACACACATGCTAATCATTTTAATTCTCCAACCTGCATTTGCTAATTTGCTTATTTAACCTTCGATAGCTAGCTTAGCACACAATTTCCTGAAGTAAAAGTTTCCTCTCATCATTTGCATATAAGACGTGATTGGTGGAGCTTGACTTGTGACATCAGAAGTCATCACAGGGCTCATATGTGCGTAGCTCCGCCCCCAAATCAGTTTCGTCCAGAAGTCTCTTAAACAGAAAGTTTCTCCTATATGTCCTTCATTACACCGCATTAATTTATAGTGTTGCAAGGTCTACTGACATTTGTCTTATTGCAATCACTACTCCAGATGCTGGTTGTCATGGTGACCTGAGCTAGCTAGCAGTTAGATAGCTAACGTTCCAGTATGAACACAACGGAGACAGGAGTGTTAGCGTTTGGGACAGAGCCGGAATCTCCTGAACCTCTTCCTCCTTCCTTCTGAGCTCGATGTAGCTTCAAACCACACAAACTCCAGAAGAATCAGCGTTACTTCCTTCGATAAACTGTATTTAAACCTGTAACTAACACCACGCCTGGTACGCTGCCGTACTAATAATCTCTATATATACACAATATCTATAGTATATCCAGTATTCGCATATATACACATAGTAAATATGAATATATAGAGAGAGTCACTGGAGCATCTTGGCACACACACACACACACACACACACACACACACACTGTGTGTGTGTGTGTGTGAGGCTGTCTCTTTGGGTTTTGTTTTGGTTTTTTTTGTATTTGGAGGTGAAACATTTTCCATTCTGGGTGATTTTATTATTTTTATTTCAGATCGGATGAGATGAACGTGATTGGTGGCTTTGTGATGATGATGATGATGATGATGATGATGATGATGATGGACCTTCTGTGTTACTTTCTGCTTCATTAAAAAGTGTCATAATTACATCCATGCTTCATTTTCTGCATATAAACCTGATCCTAGTTAAAGAGCAAAATGATTATTAGCAATGGGGAAAATATGAACATGCTGCATATTTGGAATGAAATTATTACTTTTTTCTCAATATAACAAATACAAATTTTGATTTTTTTTAATTTCACTTAGCATGAATCTTCAATAAAAAATTGTAAATATGAATTACATAAAATCATGATTATATTTAAAAACACACACACACACACACACACACACACACACACACACACACACATGCATCATGAATTATTTGCTGTGTAGTTTAAATCCAGTCCAAGTCACTGTGCTCTGAGACCTTCCAAAGGGGAGGGTTGTACCGCGGCCTTAACTGCGCAGAGCAAATGTGCTTGCTCCGCTGGTGAAAAAGTACACTCTGATTGCGTGATCTGCTGTTTTATTTTACAAACCATGAATTAGCTTCGATATATAGGAATATATTTCACTTAATGTCTGATTTCCATATTGTAATTTGAGAATATGATAAAGAAGAAAATCACTTGCTAGCTGTTTGGTTAGCATTTCCGCGGTGCTTTCTGGGTGCCATGGTGACGTGAGCGACTGTTAAAGTGACCAATTGGCTGCGGGTAAGTGTGTGCGGTCCTAGCCAATCAGAAGGCAGAAGGCGGGATGCTCTTAGCGAAAACGGAACCAGTGTGAAGTTTTAGTCAGAATTAAAGCCTCGGTGCGTTTATTTAGTTTTAATGGTATAAAATGCAGCACAATGAAGCGTTTATTATCTTATTATCTTGCAGTTTGCTGATGTTTTACGCCACACACGGAGTTTTAACGGATTTCTCTGAGGAGCTTCACAACACCAAAGGACTCGCATTGGAGCTGCTGAATCATCTGTTTAATCAGAGTTATTACAGGGAAGCGGATTATTTACAGGCCTGGATCAATTTACAAGTATGTGAACACACAAACACGTAATAAATATAGCTTAATTTGTCTGTAAATTTCATTCATTTATTCGCGAAAACCAGAAACACAGCAAGTGCTTTCTGTCGGATCAGTGAGTCGGCTTCTTGAACCGAACAAGAACCGACTCGTGTATATATGAGGCTTTTTCCTCTTTTTGTCATTCTTTAATTGTATATTTAAATAATTACATCTTCATTTATAATGCAGTTTAATCACAGCTCTTAATCACACCACTGATGCCTTTTTTCCAACATCAGAGCTGTTTGTCAGTGTGAATGCTGAGTCATGTGTTTGAATCAGGAAGCATTTGACTCAGAGTCAATCTGCATAGATTTATTAAACTCACTGGAGAATAATGCTGTTTAGTTTATTCAAAGGCAGAGGGTTCTGTGTGATTGTGGGTTCTGTGTGATTCTGGGTTCTGTGTTATTCTGGGTTCTGTGTGACTCTGGGTTCTGTGTGATTCTGGGTTCTGTGTTTATTCTGGGTTCTGTGTTTATTCTGGGTTCTGTGTGATTCTGGGTTCTGTGTTTATTCTGGGTTCTGTGTGATTCTGGGTTCTGTGTTTATTCTGGGTTCTGTGTTTATTCTGGGTTCTGTGTGATTCTGGGTTCTGTGTTTATTCTGGGTTCTGTGTGATTCTGGGTTCTGTGTTGTTCTGGGTTCTGTGATTCTGGGCTCTGTGTGATTCTGGGTTCTGTGATTCTGGGCTCTGTGTGACTCTGGGTTCTGTGTGACTCTGGGTTCTGCTTGAAGTCCTGTCTGATGGGAAAACACTTATACTTTTATTTACTCTTTTTTTAATCTCTTATGATTTATATTTACTCTTTTTCTTGTTTATCTCACATTGTTTATGAATGATTCATATTTAATTATTGCAGCTCATTTTATGTCTTTAATTCTTTCTTTTCTTATTTATTTATTGTCTTTGTTTCCTTATGAAGCAGTTTGAACTGCATTTAGTGCATGAAATGTGTTATATAAAATAAAACATTATTATTATTATTATTATTATTATTATTATTATTATTATTATTACAGTGTTACTGGGTTGTATTAAACCTCTCTAATTCTCCTCTCTAACTGATTTATTTTTGTCCGTAAATCAGTACTCCTTGAAGCGCCAGACTCTCCTCAACTCGCACTCGAGGGCTCTGAGGCACGCGGCTGTGTACGGAGTGAACCAGTTCTCCGTCCTCTCCACGCAGCAGTTTAAAGGTGACGTGAAAACGACTTGTGTTGATTTTCCTCGATGTTTTTGACACTTTGTCGCCTCCTGAGTGATTCTGGCGTAAGAGTGACGTTTAAATGTGTCTATTCCATTAGAATTATTCATCACTTTTAATAACATTTCTCTGATTTCTCT